>CAUYRT010013770.1:0-12031 GCA_963574885.1 Lepilemur ruficaudatus
TTGAACATTGGGGTGATGGGAAACTTTTACTTTTTGTATGCCTTTATAGAACTCCAAATTTTCTACAATACACATATTTTTTAACATAAATCAATGTTAGTTTAAAACATGAGAAACATGTCTTCTCTAAGATTTGTTTCTGATTTCTACGTCTCAAGGGAAATATACTACAGGAAAGAAAAGCCAGAGAAATGATGTTTCCCCCATCCCTCTTTGGATGAATCAGCAGAGAGAATAGCATCCTACGAAGAAAAGATTTTGTTCTTCTAATACAGAATGGCAATAGAAACAGTTTAAAAACAACAGACAGGGCATGTGCTACATTCTGAGGCCGGTATGGTCAATTGTATCACCATACATTTGTAGAATTTTGCCATTTTTCAAAGCATTTTCTTCTATCATCCTCCCTACAACTTTGGGAGGTGGGCAGGGCAAAAAATCATTATTTCTTGTTTGCAGAGCCCTCACAGGTTAACTTACCTTTCCACAATTGCTTACTTTAAAAATGGCATAGCCCAGACTATAGCTTTTGTTACCTTCCTTCCTTCCTATAATTCTCTTTCCACCACACTGTGTGCACCTTGTAGTGTGACTGGCCTTTGTTATTATTCATCTTGATTATATGACTTTGGGCAAAATTATAGTTAAAGCATTAATAATTATTTCCCAGTGAGTTTTTAGACCTCAGCCAGGCTCTCAGAATCCCTGAGGTTTGGTGGAATAGAACACCTAGGACGCTGAAAGGGTAGGTCTGGAAAGAGTGTGGCAGAATATCACTTTACTGTTTCCTGCCATTGTTCTTCTAAACTCACTATTTGGGTTCAATGTTTTATTTTCTCTGACCCTGGGTGGATCTAGTAATTCTTTTACTCTTTCTTGGATATGAAAAAAAGTCCTTGAGTCCCCTTAATCACAAGAAACGTCTCCATTTCCATAATTAAAAGACCCAATCCAGTAGAAATAGCATAACTCTAAACTTGATTTATGTTAAATATTTGCTCCTCCCCAGTTTGCTATTGCTTCAAACTAGGCAGCCTTCGGTGAAGAAAGAGGATGTGTGCCACAAAGGCTCCAGTGCCCTTTTGCCTCTCCTTACCTGTCCCCAGTCCCAGTGTAGAGGACTCTCGCTGCGCCAGCTCCTGTCTGCAGGCATCGTGGGGCAGTATGGAATAAAAGGGAGGCAGAAAAGAGCTTACTTAACACGCCATACTGTAGTCTGGTGTTGGTGTTCTCTGGTTTATCAGGTGTTTAAAGCTGACTTTCCTGCTTGGTGCTTTATGGGTGCCTCATATATTCTCCACTGCACTTGTTGTATTCCATCTCCCCCACTGTGGGCAACAGCCCTCCTCAAGCCAGTCACCGAGTGCAGTCCCTGCTGCATCTGTATCAGAAGGTGCACCTTCAGCACCTCCATGAACAGGAGCCCTTGGAGGAGGTGTCTTTTCAAATGACCCACAGACCAGCTCCCTCCCATATAGCTCTCACCTTGTGCAAAGCAAAGACACGCCACTGCCTCGCTGCTGGTGGAAGCTCACCTGACTTCTGGTGCAGACGTCTCTTTCCCACTCCTGTTACACACTCAGCTTCAGCCTCAGCACCTGTACAGAGGACAAAAATCTATCTCTTGTGCTCCCCCATATTGTAAAAAACGGGTCTTAAGCTCTCTGACTGACCCTCTTAAAAACTCTCTCACTTGTCTGGAAGTGAGAATGAAATACCCTTTTCCCTTTTTCCATGGGGGGATGAGGGAAAATACCACTCTCTTAAAATTTGACCCCCAAAAAGCCCTAAAAAGAATAACTTCTCTTCTACAGCCTAGAGACAGGTGATAGGTGTTACTTAACCTTTTGCAGATCATGTTGCTAGCCCTGCAAGGGTGGTCTAACTTTTCTCGGGAATGGTGTAATTAGTAGGCCCTTATTATTTTCTTTTTGACTTTGGGGACATCATAAAACCTAGACCAAAACAAGCTGTGTTTCCTTTTTTTCCCCAGATATTTAGGAATCCACCTGAAAACTTGAAGGTGTGCCACCTGTGCGTTCTAAACCAGATTTTTAGAGGCTGTCCAAGGGAAAGCAGTGAACTGAGAGACAATGGTCAGAAAAAACTGAAATATAATTAATCTGTTATAATCAAAGAGTATCATTGTCATCCAAGAAAGGCAGCACTATCGTGGTGTGAAAGTTGCAAATATCAGGATGAAATAACTTTTGTTAGATCTAGAAAAAATAGAGCTGGGAAGGCATGATGGAGAGGGGCTCATGCTTGTACGTCTGAGATAAGAACTGTTTCCAGTGACTTTCTAAAGCCCCACAAGAAATCCCTTTATGTCCTTCACACACCGCCTGCTTTGCACAGCTTGCACATTTCACAGGTATACACATATTTCTATGACAAGATTCATCACTAGACATTCTTTAGGGCTGCAGTAATTCAGATAAGATGCTTTAAAAATAACATTTAACCAGTAACAGCGTCTCTACCAATGAACTGATGACAACTCTGCCTTTGAGCCTCTAGAACCAGTGAACTCTGTTTCTAAGCAGCTTATGTAAACTTCTCTCTTTTGTCAATAAAAGCTTCCCTTTAACCTTCACTTACCAGGTGCACTGTGGCTTGCCATTTCGTGCATCCCAAATTATAATCCTCTTTTCTGATTCTTGAATAAATTCAACATATTTGGAAATAAACTCAACAATTATTTTTGGAAAAAAATAATCTATGTTAACCTGGTTCCTTTTACATCAACTTGTCAAGATGTCCCTATTTTTATTAGGTGTTTCATTAAAATAACATCAATATCTTTTTAAAACATAAATATACATACCTAGCCCTCCACCTCCAATGGCCTCGCCACACGTGTGCTTCTGCTCACTGCCATCTATCCAGCAACCTATCAGCTACCTATAAACCAGTGGTTCTCAAACCTGGATATGTTATCTGGGAGCTTTTAAAATACACCGATGCCCAGCCCCTACCCCAGCCCAATGAAATCAGAGTCTCTGGGGATTGGAAACAGCCTTGGGCATTTTTAAAAGCTCCCCAGCTGATTCTAATATGCATCTAGGGTTGGGAATTGCTGCTATAAGCACTCAAATCTGGGATGCAACTGAGAGCTAATCTACATTCAGTCTTTTTATATCCACATAGTTAGAAAGAATAAGCTACTTTTTTCTTAAGTGATTCTGGTTCTTTTGACTTTCTCAAAGCAGGTGGGGCCATGGTTCAGTAAAATGCAAAGCATGAAGGGATGAAGAAGGAAGGGGCCCCGCCACCCGGCCTCTGGTTCTTTTGCCTTTTTACCTAGAGATTGGCTTTTGACTTGCAGGAGAAGAGGGGGATGGAAACTAAATTTATCTTTCTGAATTTTTGCTAATAGGATATGAATGCCTCTCATAAATGAGGTGTAAACCTCAGGTGTATATTGCAGCCAGGTCACAATAGCTGAGGAGAGACGACTGTTAAATTTTCAGGAATTTTGGGAGCCAGTTGCTATGGCATTGGTAGCTTGAAATTGGCCATGACAGGAGTACTTACACCATAGAAATTAGCAAATGCTATCAATCAGGGCTCTCTCCTCTTCTCCAAGGAAACAGACTATAGTCTGTTCTATAGAACATTTACCAGCAAAGAATGAGATGTAAGTGTTAAAAGATAATTCTCAAACTGTCTCTATTTTTGAGGTTTGAGGTAAGGGATAGGAGGCATTGCAGCCAGATGATTCTCTTTCCTCGACTAATATGACAGAAATTACCTCCTGGGTAGGATTTTTATAGGACTGGAAAGGAGGGAAACAAACCAACATTCATGCTCACAAACTATGGCCTTGCACATGTAGATCTACTAAAGCGTATTTTTCATAATAAAGATAGAAATGTACCGTGTTTCTTGACTTGTTAATTGGTGACCTTGCAACAGTTCTGCTTTACTAATTGGTATCCACTTTCTACGTTTTCCAACCTATCCGTGAGAAAACGATGTTTTTCTAAATGCCACGTTTATTCATTTAGTTGTTGATGTGGAGATATGTTTAGGTAATTTTAAAAAACGTTTTAGTAAATTATGGATAGGTAGCATTTCTTCTCTGTAGAGTAAGGATTTATGTTAAGGGGAAACCATATTACGCAGAATTTTAATACTTTGTGAGAACCTGTCTACTGTCACAAAGACAAGGTGGCACACAATGAAAGCTGGGGTAGAAGCATCCTGAGTTAGTTGATTATTTATCTACCATTTCGTTCAGTATTTTCTCTTCCATCAAATAATCTATAAACAAAGTTTATAGATTATTTTAGATTTGTTTAGATTTTTAGATTTTTGTTTAGATTATTTTATAATCTAAACAAAGTTAGCTTAAATACCACAAACACTCAACAGGACCAAAATGCCAGGTAGTGTTGACTGTTTAATATTTAAGTAACGATAATTGTTATATATCCCAGTGGCAGATTAAAAATGAACGAATAAAATTTTTAAAAATATTGACTTTGATTTTATTAAACTTGAATGTTTCATAACCCTTATGATTCCTGATATTCAGCAAATTTCCAACAGCTGTTACGCCTACATCCTCCTGTCTACACCTTCTTCTCTTCGTGGGGCACCTACTCCCTGTCTCTGCACATATGCTGTGTCAGTTCTCAGAGGACTCCTCAATGATCCCCCTTTGCTGTCCTGATCTTCTTGGCTAGTGCTCCATGATTCAGAACTCAAGTTATGAACTGTGTCTCTGTACCCTTTATCTCACCCTCCAGACCTGATTAAAATGTATCATTCTTGTGATCCACCATCCCCTCGAGGACTTATATAACAACACAGTCATTAACCAAAACATGAGAAGTTTAAGGCTTCACTCCCTATGCTGTGGTGCTTGCATTTGTAACAGAGGACTTCCTGGAACAGTCAATGACTGATCCAGTACAGCCATCTAAAGACCAAGAATTCCAAACAAAACTGCATAGGAGAATGTTGGAGCAATTTGGGGGCAAACAGTCATTTGGCAGAACCCATAAAATCACATCCAATATGGAAGATGGCCTCTTCACCTTTCTCAAAGGGAAATCCTTGGTAAACCCACAGATAGAAAATAGGAACTTCGGTAAGATTAACTCTTACCCATTACTGTCCTTGCCAGTTTATTTAACCTGTATCTAGGTCTATTAAGCTTTTGAGCCAGGTATATGACAAGAGAGAGAAACTGCGGGATCTTGTTACGTCACCTCACCCAGTTCCCACACAGCGTACACATTAGACTGTGATTATAAATCTCTTAGAAGTTTGAGTTCTATTTTATTTTTATGGTCACCCAGCTGATGTAATATTGTAACACCCAATCCCATTTTATTTAGGAAGAATCATTAATGACAGGAGGCAATTCTTAGCAGATAGTAGATGACTATAAAGGACCAGTGTTCATAATTATTCTTTGTGATCATAAGTATTAAAAGGATACAGGTGAGCTGGTATTATCTCTGGATGATTTGATTATACGTTAGTGATATTTATTCTCTTTACTTTGTTGTTAAACATAAAAATGGAATATGTATATCAATGGCTTTTTTTCTTTTAAAAGAAATGTTTATTTGAGAGAAATTCCTGATGATGGGCTCTTCATAATCCATCCAACTATCAGGTCAACAGGGTCATATAATAAACGAGCTGAGCTTTACCTATTTGTGGCATGTAATCCATGAAATCAGGGAACATTTGTCACCTGAAATTTTTTCTATTAACTCATTAATACCTGAAATTCTTTTAATAAAGGATAGATATTTTGTTCTATACTTAAAGCAACTAAAATCCAGTAACAATCCCCCAGAGAAGCAAATAGTAGATAGCATATCCATCCTGAGGGTTTGTACTGAGTGCCGGAAGGAACGGGCTTCCTCTATTTCTTCCCCACCCCTCAAAAAGGAACATTGGATGCTGCAAGAAATTAAATCAACGTAGAGCATTTCCATTCTCAGTGAATTATCTCTGGAGTGAGCAATACTTCATAACCCAAACAAAGAAAGAGTTAACATTCCTTCTTCTCACGCTCTCTCCTCCTTCAGCTCCGTGGGAACAGGTTTTAGTTCCAAATAGCAATTATTCTAGCAGTTTTTTTTCCTTTGCCTATGCGAGTGCAGCCTTATTATCTTTCTGGAACCCATTTCATTGTCTCTCTTTTTAAAATTTTAACTGTGAGTTCCATCTGCTGTCACTGAACTGGAATGTCCCCAAAATGTAAAGCAAGTTCCACTGGGAATTGCCTCAAAGAATCATTTGCCTGATAAACAGCAACTCACAAAATGGGTTTTAACTTCTTTAAATTAACAACCAAAATTCGATAAATAAAGGGAGACAAAGCCTTACTCTGCTTCAATGACAGGCATATATGAATTCCCTCGTTCTTTATCCATTGAGGGGCAGTAACTATTGAAGGAGCCACAAGACTTCACACTGCATGGCATGGTAGCTTGAAATGTTCCCGGGACACAGACAAACATAGGCAGATGCCAAATTTCTGTTTCTTGTTGTGAGGGATCTCAGAACACCTACAATCTTTCCTGCTTTAAAGTATTTCCCCACACAATGTTTATAGCTGGGATGTTTTGCCTGCCAACACTTTTGATGGAAAAGCAAGTGACCCCTCCCCCTTTAGTGAGCAAGTGTTAGAACAATTTCAGATGCTTTAGACATGTGAGGGACTACATCATTTATTGAACAAGTATTTACTGAGTGCCTAATCTGTGCCAGAGCCTGTGCTAAACACTGGGTAAGTTATAGCATATGTAGTCTCTAAAAATGGAGCTTACTGTTGGGTAGAAGAGACAGATATTAATAAATAATCATACAAAGGACTGCACAGTTGCAACTATGACTAGGGCTATGAAGGAGTGGTCCGGAATACATGACAGCCTAGAAATGAAGGATTTGTTCCAGTGAGATGGGCCAAAGTGAGGAAGAGATCCTTGATCTGAGCCCTGAAAGGTGACTGGGGCTTACTACTCCACAAAGGGAAAGAAGATTTAAATAAAGCCAGAGGAGAAATCTCTCTACCCGTGCAAAAGCCCTGTGGTAGGAGGAAGCATCCCAAGTACTGGGCACAAGAGGACAACCATGCTGGCTGGAGCATAAAGAACAAGAGAGACAGAGGTAGATTTTACCATGTAGGCTAATGTTAAAGAGTTTCATTTTTGTAATTTTTTATTCAGAAATAATTTTAGGTTTATAGAAGAATTCTAAAGATAATACAAGGAGTTCCCATATTCCCTTCACTCAGACTCCCCTAGTGTTAACATATTCTATCTCCATGGCATTTTTTTAAAAATAAGAAATTAACATTGGTACAGTATGATTAACGAAATCAGAGAGTTTATTCAAATCTCACCAAACTTTCCATTAGTGCCCCCTGTCTATTTCAGGATGCAAACCAGGATGCCACGTTTCTTTTGTCAACATGTATTCTCCATCTCCTCCAATCTGTGACAGTTTCTCAGCTTTTTCCTTTTCTTTCATGATACTGATACTTTTGAAAAGTACTGGTAGGGTATTTTTTAGTCTTCCCTCTATTTAGTTTACATGTGCGTGTTTTAAATAATCTAAAGGAAGTTATGGATTTGGGGAAGCACTTGGAAAGGTAAAGTGTCCTTACATTGCATCATATCAAGAAGTACATGAGATCAACGTGACTTAATACTGGTGATGTTAACTTTGATCATTTTATAAACATCGTGCCTGTGAGGTTTCTCCATCGTAAAGTTAGTATTTATTTCTATATATATTCTATTCATTAAAAGTGAGTCACTAGATCTGGCCAAATGGAAGCAAATAAACCTTCATCTCTTGGAGATAGAAATATCAAATAATTCATGGGCATTGCTTAAAATCACCACAGAAATGAATACATATATTTGAGGTAGATACTTCGAAGCTGCATAAATATCTTCCTTCTTAAAGTTTCATTCATGAACTCTAGAATGTATTAGTGAATTTTGCCTGAAGTAATTAATATTGAGGTGAATTTTTGCTTTCCTCATTTCTTCTATATTTATTATTTTGAATTCTTCTATAAAAAGTCATTGCTTCTCCTCCATTTATTTATTCTATCTTTTACTTATATCAGTATAGACTCATGGAGGTTAATTTTGTTTTAGGGGTTATAATCCAATACTATCACTTATTTTGTTGCTCAGATTGTTCCAGCTGTTAGCATTAGGAGCTCTTTCAGATTGGTTCCTGTGTCTTTTGACATGCTATGATGTTTGTTTCCTGATCAATTCCTTGGTGTCTGGCACCAGAAGTGTTGAAACATACTTGCGTTTCTGGGAGGAACCCCACTATTTTGTTATGCATTACCTTTTTTTATATATTGCTGGATTTGACTTGCTAATATTTTATTGAATGTTTTTTTTTATTCGTTCATATTATTTTGTCTTTAATAACCTGGCACATTTTTTTTTAATTGGGGGAAAACTACAAAGCATTTACAGTACAATGCTTACAGTCACAATTTGTAGTGAGCTGATTTCCCAAAACATATTACCACTCAAGTTGACTTATCTTGTTACATTCAAAAACCTACTCTGTCAAAGTAGTCCATAGAGTACATACATAGGGCTCCAACTGTCTCTACGTACAACCCACACGTCATTTTAAGTGTACACTTAACTGATTTTCAGTGCATTTACTGAGGGGTACAGTTACTCACATGCCTCCGTGTTTGAGGAATTCCTTTCCCCTATTGAGACCCCCTAATTCCGCTTCCCAACTACTTTTCAAGCATATCCCCCCCTCCACAGTGACCCCCCCATGTCGCTCAGCCTTGGGTCATAATTTGTGTATACTTTTAAACTTGTCTTCCCAACTAGATTATAATATTCTTAAAAATAGGAGCTATATCTTCAACTTTTTATTTATAATGTACACAGCATCTCGCAACATATCTTGGTACATTAGAAACTCAACAGAAAGATACTTCTTCATTGATTTCATTGCTAATATTTTTAATAATGTCATATTCTTGAAAATCTTCATTTTCTTCAAATATATGATCTTGAGAAGCTTGTGCTATTCTGAAATATTATTTTATTACATTTAGGAACCCTATTCCCATTTAAATGCATTCTATTAACTGAGAGATAGCTGTATATATATGCCCCTCCCTCCACCAACATACCCAGAGGCAAAAGTAAATGTAATGGTGGAAACGATGGAGAATGGGGCACGCCTGTCTCTTATTTGCATGTATTAAAGAGGTTTCATGAAGAGGTGGGCATTGACAACTGCAAAGGTGGCTAGCAACATAAGCTTGTTTTCTGTGTCAGAGCATACATAGAGGAGTATGAGGTTTTAGCATTTTAAGTAGCAAAATTAAAACTCCTTTTTCTATAGCTGGTTTCCTTGGAGTATCTTGCTTAGAGGGTACAGAAATTTTGTACTCCCAAAGACATTTATCTCACAAACCTTGCTATAGTACTATTGATTTCCCCCTTGAACTCTGATTATTAGGGTTGGGGAGAGCTGGCATTTCTACAAGCAGAATTAATCTTCTAAATAAACTCAATGTGTATCTTTTGGAATGGAATAAGGAAGGAGAGGACAGTGTTGTTGGTATTAATTCAGTAAATGGTTTCTCTAAGCTGACTTGGGAGGAGACAGAATGTCAGCTACTTCATTGTAAAGTTGAGCCTGAGTTTTATTCCCCTCCTTTAAGGAGTATTTTTGGGCATGGCTCTTGTACTTTGCAGCAGTTACAGGATAAACCAAGTGTCCTGTGGGCAAAGGCAGCAGAAATGGTGGTGGATCTCACTCAGAAGCTGAGTGAACTCTCCCTTCTACCTTCCTCCTTCGGAAAAAGTCTATCATCTTAATATACACTATTGTTAGCAGCCCACAGTTCAGCTCCCTTCAGAAACTTCCCCTTTTCCTATTGACACCATGACCTGCTAATCAATATCAGCTGCTGGCTCCAGACATTAATGGAATTGTCAGTTAGTAAAATCATAATGATCATCGCTGTCCAGGTTAAGCTTTAAAACAAATGAGGTTAATAAAAATAGATTGTTTTTATATCTATGATTTACTGACATAATAATATCTTTTAAATACGTGTAAGATGGTCCTGTAACACTTTATCTGCCCCTCTATCGTGGTTTTTATTGCTTTGTGCCTTGTGTTATAACATTCAAGTCTCATTGCATTTACTAGACAGCAAGCCACTTGAGGTGAGTGTACATATTTCATCCTTCTTGATATTGCTCTTAGTTGTTAGGACGATGCCTTGCATTTCTCTGGTTTGCAATAAATACTCACTAAATGCATGAACAAACTAGTATTTTTTACTGATATGTAAGTCTCATTGCCATGTGCTAAATACTACAGCAAGTCTGGTGGACAAACAGGAGACATGTGAAAATGCCAGCAGGTTCTGCTTTCTATTTCTTCGTGCATGGCTGTAAAGCCACACAGCATTTCAGGAGTAGATGTGCCTCCCTTTTGTTTGAAGGGGCTGAAGAATGGTGGCTTGCTTCCTCTTTTGCTTTCAGTGCCCTTTGTGGTGATACCCCAACTTTTCAGGCTTCAGTAGCCTAACAGACCACACCATAATTCCAGGTGTTGTTTTGGGGTTCTAACTGGTAGTTCATCCTTTTACAAGGAAGATTTGGATTATTCTCTTCCACACATACTTACATCACATCTGCCATTCTCCTGCCCACTCCTCCTCTGAATGGTTCATGCTGCTTTGGCATTAAACTACCCAGAAGCACTTATAGTTGACTGCATCACAGATTTATTGCTCACTTGTTCTTCCAGATCATTTATAAGTGTTGAATCATGTCAGTGTTCACAACCATCCCTTATGGATTTCACTCTAATACTTACTCATCCCAAGAAGCCTTGGTTTGCTCTTACTAAAGTTTCCCGTAGAGGTCAGATTTAAAGAAATGGAAAGTACAGAGGAAGTATGTATTTTGCATCCCATATTACACAAGGCTCTGTTCCTGTGGTTTACACTTGGTTTTCCTCTGCTAGCAAAAAAAGAGATCTGCATTCTACAAAAATCCAGCCAGTGCAGGGCTAGTTGTCTGGGATTTTCTGTAATCTAATAGAGCAATTTTAATGACTCAAGAGAGGCCTGTTGTATATTGCAGCTCATGGCTCATGAAAAGATATACTGTGTTAATTTTCTGAGCTGGGTCTCTTAGGCTGAATTACATTATTTTAGTAATGCCTCTCACGAATTAACCGTAGTTATTCAAGTGTCCAGCATCTCGAACTCACCAAGGGAAGGGAATCCTTGGATGTTACTGAGTTATTGAATTCCAACAGGACCTTATCCTCTATAGAGAAAATTGGCCAGTGGATGCAGAGTCTTCATGCTTTGGAGTAAAAAAAATATTTTTTAGGCAGGCAGCACACTTCTCCCCTACTAATAAATGTGAATAGTGAACACCATGAGCCTCTCCTTTTAGAAAACTCCAGTGCTTCTCACGTCTGTAAGGTGAACTGTAAACCCCTTCACACAGCATAGAGGGCCTTTTGCCTTCTGGTGCCTGCCTTCAGCTCCAGCCTCATCTCACCACTGCCTCCCATTCTTCTCTCCAGCTGGACTGGACTACTTTTAGGACACCAAATGGCCACATTATTTTTTTTTTTTTTTTTTTTTTGAGACAGAGTCTCGCTCTTTTGCCCGGGCTAGAGTGAGTGCCATGGCATCAGCCTAGCTCACGGCAACCTCAAACTCCCAGGCTCGAGCGATCCTTCTGCTTCAGCCTCTCAAGTAGCTGGGACTACAGGCATGTGCCTCCATGCCCGGCTAATTTTTTCTATATATTTTTAGTTGGCCAATTAATTTCTTTCTATTATTAGTAGAGACTGGGTCTCGCTCTTGCTCAGGCTGGTTTTGAACTCCTGACCTTGAGCGATCCGCCCACCTCGGCCTCTCAGAGTTCAAGGATTACAGGCGTGACCCACCACGCCCGGCCTGGCCACATTCTTCGTCCCCTCTGCTATCCATGCAGAGGCTTTATTCCTGGAATATTGCCTG
>CAUYRT010013772.1:0-24804 GCA_963574885.1 Lepilemur ruficaudatus
CGCATGCCTATAGTCCCAGCTTCTCGGGAGGCTGAGGCAGGAGGATCACTTGAGCCCAGGAGTTTGAGGTTGCTGTGAGCTAGGCTGATGCCACGGCACTCTAGCCTGGGCAACAGAGTGAGACTCTGTCTCAAAAAAAAAGAAAGTTTCTTCCTTTAGTATCTGCAACACCACTTTCCTGTTTCTTTTTCTGCCTTTCTTGTGGCCACTTCTCAATCTGCTGTGTTGGCTCCTTTATCCACCTTCCAGAGCTTGATGTTGGGCTCTTTGTTATTCTGCACATTCTTCCTGTTGATCTCACCTATACTGTTATTTTCAACTCTAACACATGTGCAATGATGCTTAAATATTTGTTGTTATCTCCTCTTGAGTATACCATAGGGCAACTAAAGTATAATGTGTTCAAAATTAAATTCATCTTTTTCCCTATATGTCTTTCTCTTCTTTCTTTATTATCATGGCAGATGATACCACCTGGTTACCCAAGGGTGAGCAGAGAGGGAGAAGAGGTGAAGGTTCTACTTCTTCCGTATAAGTATTAATATTAGAGGAAGGGCAGGTTTGCTTCTCAGGAAAAGAAGGGCAGATGTATTCTATAGAGGAAAAATTCAGAGCCTTGGATATTAATTAGTATGTTTGCTGAACTAAAAATTAAAAAAAGAGTTTATCAATTTCAAGACAGAGACCTCTGCTTAGAATATAAGATGACAAAATCTTGGATTCGGAAGGGGAATAAAAGCTGATTTCACCACTGTCTCTCAGGTGCCCATGAACAAATCACCTATGCTCTGTGGACCTCAATTTAAGTGTGTAAAAAATGGGGTTGACAGCCCCATCCCTTCACTTGGATCTCACTGGTTACTGAAGCCAGGATGGCAATGAAAACATCAGAGAATTCTAAGAGATTGTAAATAAGGTGGGATGGGTCAAACAATATCCTTCTAGCCAAAATCAAGCCTGTAAATGTTGAAGTTCATGTCTCTAAAGGGATAGTTTATGCCTGAGCCCATCTTCTGGCCTTGAGAAATTCAAAATGCTCATGGGATAGAAAATCTCCCCTTTTCTTCAAGAGGACTTAGTGATACCTTGTTTGCTTTCTTATTTTTTACTGCTATGACTAAGTGTTGCCACATGGTGGCAGTTGCAGGCACATGCAAAACCTGAGAAAGTAACAGCACTGAGGAAGATGACAAAGGCTCTGGGTGATGCTGTTTCCCAGGGAACAGGATATCACATCTTTGAGCAGATGGCTAGAAAGCAAACAGCCTATCAGTCCCACGCCCCTGGAAATGTAAGAGAGAGATGATTAAGAGGGAAGTATGTTTCAGTTCTAGTAGATCTGTCCAAATCTGAAGTCATTTATGTTCTAAAGAAGCCTTAAAAGAGGATAGCTTGGGCATGCTGGCCCAGAGAACACTTGCTGGTCCTTGACTAACCCAGTCATTATTGATGATTAATTATAGTACTAATACAGCAAAAGCACCAGATATCTCAAATTCATTCTGGAACATTATATACTCCTGGTGAAGTCTCCCCAGAAGCAAATCAAAAATGATATGAGACTCCCAAAACAGATTTAGGGAATAGATGCTTCCGTCCATAAAATGCATTTGTTCAGAAACTTCAGCTTAACATGGGTATAAGCTCATTTGTGGCCCTTCCAGCCTTCACAACAGGAAAGAAATCAGTAGTTGTCATGGCATGTGACTAGAGCTGTGACGTTCTTCCTAGAACTGCACGTTATCTTGAAATCAAGCTACAGCCTCCTGAATCCAAGCCTAGCAGCACTATGTAATGGAGGTGCATTCTGCAAGGTTTGCAGGAGAATGAAGCTCAAGTCTTCCCACATCTACCCGCAGCATTTCCGTGATGCTTTTTGGGGGTGAGTGGAATGCAAGGATAGAAGAGACTAGGCCTTGCCAGTTCTAGTTGCTCATTAGTTGTGAGTTCTTCCTTGGAACACAACATATTCAGCATCCCCAGGGAAATATTGAAGAAACAGCAGCTAAATAGGCAAAATAATTATATGTAAATTTTTTTTAAACATAGAAATATTCATTAGGTGACAATATCAGGAACACGAAAGAATTATAAAAAAATACAGAGCCTATCACTGAAATTTCTAGATATGAAGTGACTGACATCTGTTGATTTGAATGCAGAGGGGTTATAATAGTACAATGTGAAGGTGGAAAAGACCCAGGTGCCACCCAGTACATGAACGATGAGTATGGGTCTCTACTTTTGATATCTTTGCCTCAGGAACAGAGACAGAGTTAGCCGACACAGCCCTTGATCTGCTCCTCTTGCTGCTAATGGAACAATGGAAATGGCTATGTACTGAAAACATGCAGAAATTTGTTCGTCTCATCTTTGGGACCCTAGTTCAGAGGTAAGACTGCTGAATTCTCCCTCACATTACAGTCTCAAATTGCATAGCAGTTGGATGTGATGCTGAATTCTGCACTTGAATGGGTAAGTATAGAGTTCAGGGAACCTGTCACCATAAGAGAAGATAGATTCTCTGTTACAGAGATACAGGAATGAAGACTGCCTGGAGAGTATCAGAAAGCTTTCATTAATCACCTTGCTGTCTAAAGTTTGAAAGTGTCTGGTTCTGTAAGACTTCTTCCATAACGTACTGAGTTACAGACATTGCCTGTGAACCTTAAATTCTCCACCCAGTTATGTCCCCAAGCCCCACACCTTTCACCTGACTTTATATTGTCACTGTGATGATAAACAATGGGAAAGAAAAAGAGAAAACACATCACTGCTGATGAAATAAAGATTGTTTTCTCTGAGAAGAGCATAAATATTCACAACTGAAGAAGTACTTATTGACACAGGATGGTAAAAATAGAGGGAAGTTTGTATTTGCAAGTTGGCTTTTGTAATCCAGGCCTTGTAATCCCAATACCATTTGATCTCCTTAAAGATTTGTACACAGGTGGAGTTTTTAGCTGCTGACTTTCTAACCATGGAACCGATGCTGACTTTGCTAACCTGAAGAAGGGCAGAAGCACTGTCCCTGAGCCAGAGAGACACACGTAGCACTTGGGCTTTGGCCACTTGTTTTGAGCTCTCTCTTACGAGACATCCTGGCAGATCCCAAAGTAAGAAGGAGCCAAATACTGACCTCTTCTGTTAGCACGTGGCTTCTGCTAAGAGACTGATCAAAAAAATCTTTTTTTACAAAGAATTATGTATCTTTTCCGTAGAAAATCCATTAACAACAAGTAATCAAATCTTCCTTTTCGTACTCAAAGTTACACAGGTTCAAGGAGGCTTAATAAACTTGAATCGTAAAGATACTAAGTGAAAGAAGAGGAGGCACATCTATATTTGCTGAGTGCTTATTTGTGCCAGCACCTAACCTCTGTTTACAGATAATTTCTTGCAGCCACCAAGTGAGGTAGGTAGCCCCATTTTACAGAATGAGAAAATAGAGCTTGGCAAACTTAACAAACATGCCCTAAGTCAGAGTTAGTGGAATTTTAAGGCAAATTTGTATTACTCCAAAGCCGTATATAGTAGCCTTAGCACTGTTCTCCAAGTGAAACCCACATATAAAATAACTAACTGATCACTGTGCCTTTGGGCCTGCCCCCCTGTCCCTACTCTATACTCAGCTCTGCCACTAGAGTGCATTTTCTGAAAAGCAAATCTGAACAAATATTCTGCACTTAAAATCCATGAGTGGTACTCTGTTGACTAAAGATGTGGTTTTTCCAAAATGTGTCCCAACATTCTAGGATTCCATGGGAGTGCTTTGGAAGCCAGCTTAAGAAGCTAAGGGAAAAACTGAGTGGGGTGTGATCCAACTAAAGCAGTTCCACTTTGATCAGTTTAATATACTGGGTTAAGCAAGGCTTTGTTTGAAAAAAGGCTCCACTGTGTTTTAAATATATATTTATTTCTTTATACTAAAATTTTACCTCCTTTCATACTTGGTATGATCTGGCCCCACCTTATTTCTCATTCTTCTCTATGCAAACCCTCTGTCATTGCCTCGAAGTGAATAAGAAATAAGGCTGTGGTCTCATTCCTCCAGGCCTTTGCTTATCCTCTTGCATCTACCTGAATGGTCTTTCTCTACTCGCTCTCCTCCTACTCCTCCCCTATGTCCCTAACTTTCTCTCTTTTTGTCTGCTTGGCTTCCCACAAAACACTTTCAGATATTGAGCCTAAAGTGTCGTTTATTCTGTGAAACATTCTATAGCATCCTCTCCCACTTTCACCTAAAATTAAGGTACCCTTCACCCTCAAAGTTTTGATAATAATACCTATCACAGTGTATTATATAAAGGATCTGCTTTTCCTAAACTAGTAGTTCTCAATTGGGTACACTTTTATCCCCCAGGGGACATTTAGCAATATCTAGAGATATTTTTGGTTGTCACAACTTAGAAGGCGGGGCGAGATACCTACTGGCATCTAGTGGGTAGAGGCCAGGGTTGCTGCTGAACATCCTATACTGCAAAGGACAGTCCTCTCCCCCAAACAACAATGAATTATCCTGCCCAAAATGTCAGTAGTGCTAAGATTGAGAAACCCTGTTCTAAACTATCAGTTCTTTAAGGGCCAGAACTAGCTTTGTATCACCAGCAACTAACACAGGGCCTGGGACATAGTAGATACTCATGAAATATTTGATAAACGAATAAACCTTTTCCTTTTCAATACCTTAACACTTGAAAATATAATCTCCTTATGTTTTATTCAATCACATATAGATGTCACTAATTAAGCCTTCATTTCTCTTCTCCCTCTATTAGGCTTCCCCTTGCTAATCTTTCAAGTGCTATTAAAAAATGGGAAGATCCCACAACTAGCTAGCATGAGATCACTGATGACCCTTCCTCCTTGAACTCATACAGATGACAAATTGGTTTCAAAACACAGGAAATTATTCAGTAGGAACATAAAAGTATAGATGAGTCAGGAAAAATTAAAAAGAGATTGAGATCCATTTATAAAAATGGTAGAAAAAAGTTTACCTGAAGTTTGAATAACTCAGAATATTAAAGGGCTTGGGGCAGGCCAGATAAAGGAGAGGTAACTATATTCTGAGAATTAGAGAAAGATCACTGAGGAAGAAGTGTTACAGTTTTTATGTAGCTAGATCCATGGAGATCCAAAGCAGGAAAGTTAAATACCAAGGAAGCAAGCCCCAGGTGCATGGTAGACATGGGAACGACAGGGCTCATTTCGGGGTTCAGAGTGGAGGCTGTGAGACTCACAAGCCAGGTTGCATTACCTCAGTGGACAATGATTATGAAGTCTCTAGTGATAGGGAAGAGACGAGTATAAAGTGGAGTGTATGGGTTATAAAGAAGTAATTATGTTGTGCTCTCTAGTCTAAGGTATTTCTTGGCTTGACTGGTAGAAATTTGTCCAGGCTGTTTTGTAGCGTTCACTTTACCTTAAAATACTTACATCTCTCTGTCCAACTCGGGATTTATTTTGGTTTTTTTCCTTTATTCACTGAAAAAAATATTAATAAGAGTTGTCAGTAATGAAGAAAACAGGCACAGTCCCTACGTTCACATATTTTACGGTTTAGTTGGGGAGAGAACTGAAACTCAGGGCCTCACCCGGATCACAAAGTTAATAGGCAGTGGAGCCTAAATTCAAACCCAGCTGCTTCGAAGTCCAAGTTCTTATCTAATGCAGTAGATCACTACTAGACTATATTTATTCTTTGAGCTTTGGTTTCCTCGTCTAGAAAACAGGGGTAATAATGGTGTCTATTTCTTTGGGCATATACGTGTCCAATAAATGTTAGGTCTTACCATGTGCTTTTCAGAAAAGAAAAGAATAAACAATAGTTTCTATTTCTAATGCCTTCAGCTAGTAGTCCCAAATAAGCTCCACGTTTTATGTCTTCAAGACACCCCACCCCATACCAGTCTCCTGCCAGCTACCACCATCCCTGTTGTGCCCATCTCTGAGCTATGTGGAACTGGACTTCTAATCAATGAAGGCTTTGTGAGGCCTTTCAAGGTGATATTGTGCCAGTGGGCTCATTTGTTAAAGCAACAACCAGAACATTGCCATGTCGTACATCAGGAACCAGAAGACCTGGGCTCCTTCCCAGTCCAGACAAGCACAGGTTAAGTACACAGTGCAGTGGCATTTTTCAGGTATAGTGGTGCTCCTGGTGACATGAGTGTGGGAGAGCTGCTAGAGTCAATGGGCCATTCTTCATGAGAAGAGCTTTGGAGTCAAGCAGAGTCCCTCCACTTGCCACACCCGTTCCTACATTCCACTAGGGCCATCCCTCCAGTGGGCTGGGGAGATAGCTGTCTGGTGAATGAAAACTAGCAAAACCGAGTGTAGCTCATGCCAAAAAGAAAATCAGGATGAGGGATTACAGCTGAATTTCCCTTGATTTTCTTTTCGTTTTCTGGGTTTTTTTTTTGTTGTCGTCATTGTTGCTGTTTGTGTGTGAATGCTTTTTTTTTGTTTTGTTTTGTTTTTAATGGAGAGACATCACTGTTTAGAAAAGCATGAAAATTCTGAATATATTTAGTGAATTTGAATGAAGCCAATGTGAAAATTGTACAAAAATAGAATTTTGCAGCTAGTTGCTTTTGAAAAATTCGTTGTTACTGTGTAGTCTGTTATCATTGTTCATCATAGATATTTCCAGGTGATGATATTTTATACTTGTTTAGTTATCTCATATTCTTTCCTGCTGAAAAGTTTTTATATCTAATCAAACTGTATCTTGTGCCCATTTTGTTTTTTATTAGCTGTAATGAAAATGGAACCACGCTGGTTAGCACTCTCTTCACCCTAAGATTCCACAGACTAGAATTAAAAGAAGAACCTCATCCTTCCCTGTTTGAGGCCTTTCGTCTCTCCCTACAAATCATCCTCATCTTCTTAATATTTTTGGCCCTCTTCTTGAGTGTCGTGTGCTGGTTTCACAGTGTTCTTGAAGCCTCCTTAAGATAGGAAGCATGGAGTTGTGGTATCTTAAGAAAGAACCAGTTCCCCTTGCAGAGGCTGCAAGGGTCTGGCACTCATGGTCTCACACCAGCAAGTCCATGTGCATGGGGGACATGGAAACTATAGGGCTTATTTCGGGATTCAGTGTAGACGTTGATCATCTCATCAGCATCAGGAGATTGACTATCAAGCAAACATTTGTTGAGAGTTGATTTTTTGCAGACACTGTACTGAATGCTGCAAGGATATTGGATCATTTAATTCCCTCAAAAGCCCTGGGAAAGAGGTATTATGACCTCCGTGTCAAGGATTAGGAAACTAAGACTTACAAAGAATTTGAGTTATTTAATCAAGATCACATAGCTAATTATTATATCATAAGCAGAATTTGAATCCAGATTTTTCTGATTTCCAGCTATATGATTCTCTAAATTTTAGGATCAGATCTTTGCCCTGTGATTTGCAGGAATAAAAAGCTAACTCAAAAGTCTTTGGGAAATGTACATTCCCCAAGAGATTATCAGGCAGTTTGTGGAATCCAAACTGCATCTCCATGTTTATGTACTCGCATATAACATAAAGGGCACTACCGTGAGCTACAGTCGGCTCATGTTACTGTGCCCTGGATAGCTTGGTTTTTAATTTTAAAAAGTGGTGTATGCAATGCTACACTTTACTTACTTTGGTAAGCAAGCACAATGGGAACTTGAGACCACCCCAGAGCTGTAGCCCCCTCTCCACTGCACCTACCCTGCCCCTACCAAGAGGCACAGGATAAAGTCCTAGTGTCCTCTTGTCCCCGTGACTGCTGCCCAAGAGGCCGCATGTTTGCTCCTGAAACCACAGGTAGCTAAGCCATATGCTTTTGCAGGGTACTTGGATTCTCTTCCATTAAGTTCTGTGCTTTAAACAGCAGGATAGTTGGTATTAGTGCCACGGGTGCCTACTGCCTCTTCTCAAGTTATCTGGAACGCACTGCAGTTTGGGCATCAGGGATGCTACAGCCACCTAGATTTAGGTGTATCTCTTCCTTCAAATGTCCTCATTTTCCAACCTCCAGCATAATATCCAAGCAGGCAAGTTTATTTCTTCTTTTTCTGGCTTTTCTGTTTTCTCTCCTTGCTCCCTTAAAAGACCTGTATACATAACTGCCTTGGACTCCAAAGACTTCTGCCAAATTATAAGCACACTGTGTTTAGCCTGCGGGGAGGAAAAAAAAAAAAAAAAAAACAGAGTAAATTCAACCTCATAACTCCTCCCTCTAAGCCAAAGTTGGAATAGTTCTGACCTGAGCCAGGCTTATAAATCTCCCTTGATTGTTGATGATGTGGAGAACGTGGAGGAGGGGAGCCACGGAGAAGTTAGATGCCCAAAAAAGGCATTGTTAAGTCAAAGAGAAGTCTTGCACGCATGCGTGCTTAACCTCTTGTGTCAGCTTCTGTGCTGGGAACATCCAATTATGCAACAAGGAACTCTCCTTATTTGGAGTCAGAGACACAGGGAGGGGAAGGGGAGTGGGGGTAGCAATCTAAGGCTAGGAGTGAAACCAGCTTGTGCAAACTCGGCTCATGTCCGAAAACAGAAGAAACTTGACAGTAGCCCTGCATGCATCAGAATCAGGTTTAGGGAATTGGACAAGTACTCAGAGCTAGACTGGGTTGGAGGGAAAGAGGAGAGATGTACTGTGCTCCATTGATGGTAGAAGGTTGTGGGCAGGAAGATCCAGCCAAGGTAAGGGGTGAGATTATTATGGAGTCCTGATGTAGAGTGAAGGAATGAGAGGAAGCTGGACCAGCTCCCTGCCTGGATGCCTAGAGCAACACCACGATAAAAATAGGAGCCAGGCCAGCAGTAGAGTGCGCGAATGCCACGTCCGTGGCTCTGCCCTCCCCATGGCCCTGAAGATGGCATCAGATCCTGTGTCAAAAGGGCAGCAGACACATTCGTGGCATCTACGTCAGGACTTCTTAGTTAGAGAGTGGGGGGCGGGGGCAGGGGGATTTTGGGGACACGTGGGAATGGACTTGCCTGGAAGAAAGTGTAGGGGAATAACAAGAAGGTTCTGTGATCTAGAGGCAGCAGAGATTAAAAAGTATGTAAAGTCAGGAAGTATGCAGAGAGTAAGAAAAAAATAATTCGCAGGTTTAAGGAGTCCAACAAGCAGTGGACCCTGATTAAGTGGCAAGCTCTAAAACTTATACCACGTCTTGGAATCATTTCCTTAAAAAAGCTGTCTTTCTACAAACCATTTCCCAGAAAAGGTCAGGAGAAGGTTTGTGGTGGCATCTAGGAGCATTGGAGAAGGCTGTGCTAGCAGGTGGGATGTCTGTCTCCCCTAAGGACAGTTGGGAGTGACTGCCCTTGCTTCCACTATTCTCTTAGGTCACTCCAGAGTCGTAGGTGTTCTCTGAGTGGAACTGTACTTTAAGGGCTGTTTGTTCGGTGGGCATGTCTAAGCCCCTGAGGTGGATAAGGGGCTTTGTGACATTGGTTATTTATAAAGGGAAACTCCAGGCCTGCCACCGAAGGCCACAAGTAATTGCAATAAAAAAAAAGAACTGACATTTACTAAGTATTAACTATACCAGGTAAGCAGCTGTGTACTTTATGTACTAATGTGCAGTTCTGTGTTACAGATATATATTTCCACATTTTATAAGTGAAGAAAATTATATTCAGATTAAATAACTTCAGTAAGTACCACCCCTAAGATTCCACTTAAGTTATCCTGGCCTCAAAGCCCATGCACTTAGTACTGCTCTGCACAGCCTGCCTCTGTGCAAGCCTTCTCACAAAGCAGTGGCCCCTAGAATTGGCTTTACTTGAAAGTCGCTATGCCTTACTCCCATCTGATCTCTCTTGCTTTGCATCTGACTTTCCATCAGGGACACATGCATCTGATGGTAGCATCTAAATTTGTTTCTGCCTGCATATTCTGAGTTTATCCCTAAAGCACTCCTGGGCTAGAGATTATATAGTCTCTCAGGTATCTCCATCCTGCATCCTGTTCTCAATCAGGAAAAGATTATCAGAATTAAGATTCAGGGTTTCCTAGGAAACACAGATTACAATTTTTTCCTTTCTCCATAAATATTTTTTCTTTCAGTTCAGCTCTGGTGCCTTATGTCTTATTACTATATCTTATACCACATTTCATCCTATGCACTTCTCTAGAAAAATACAAACTTTTTGCAAGAGCTCCAGATACAAAATAAACTCAAGTTAAATCTTCCACTTTCTCTCCGATTATTTCCTGGCCCTCTGGTCATTGACTCAGGCTGTTTTTAGAGGTACTGAAATTGTTTTTCTCAGTGATGGCTTTACTCTGGTTGTGTTGTGTCTCCTGAGGGAGAAGGAACACTGCTTGTCCCAGGCCTCTCCATTAGATGCGCTAAAGGGAAGTTCTTCTCTTCGGAGACTGGGCCAGAATGGCCCCAGCAGTTTCTCCTGTCATGAGCGGTCTGCCCATTGTATTTATTGGGTGTCACTTATTCTATAGCCATCTTAGGATAAAGACATCATGTGTTTTCTGTCATGTGCTGACAGTCTCTACTGGAATGTGTCTTTGAGGTTGTAGCAGATGGATGGTAGCTGGCAGCCTTGTGCCTGTGCTTTGTGTTTGTACTTTGGTATGTAGTACGTGCTCTTAAATTTTCATACACTCAAACAGAGATACAGAATTGGTCATTGGAAAAGTTAAGGAAAAAACAGAACATCATGTGTTATTTCAGCCTTAGAGCCTTTTTTTACAAGTCAAGTTGTTGATATCTGTTGCCCATCTACAACAACAAATAGGAACCCAAGTATGACATTTTGATGACAGCTTCAGGCAGTAAGTAAGCATCTTGAGAGCAAGGATTGTGTCTTATACCTTGAACACCTAGGCCCATACGTAGAAGGCACCTGACAAATTTGTATCCAGTAAATGAATGTATAAGACCACACACCGTTCCACTTGGATCAGTCCCTCTGCTTATCACTAGTGAGAATCTTAGGGGTTCCTCAGCTGTGCTGGGGGACAAGAAGCACAAATGGAGACTGACTCTTCCATTCCTCCCTCGCAGAGCTTACCCAGTGCTTTAATTGAGGAACTCCAATTCCCAGAGCCATGGTTGGGCCTAAACAAAGAGGCCATATCCCGTTCTAGTGGCACTCCTTTCCAGAAGAGTGCAGTGCCCTCGGCCAACCTGGGCCTTCTACCATGAGGCCCCACCAAGCTTGCCCTCTCTGGAAGCATCTCCTGCTACTGTGACTTCCCAACCAATTTCTTTCCACATGGGAAAGAACATGGGCTTTGAAGTCAGATCTGAATTCAAATCCTGCTTTGAGGCTTACTATCTGTGTGACTTAGAACAAGTCACTTAACCTCCCTTTGCCTCAGTTACTCTCCAAATGGCAATAACAGCTTAGCTTATGAAGTTGTCTGGGAGACAAAGGATAATTTGGAAGTAAATGTTAGGGAGGCTTTATAGAAGAAGGTGTATGTTTAGAGCTAGATCTTGTAAGATAGGTATTATTTAGACTAGTTTAGGCTAAAGAATATTCCCGGCATTGAAACACTTTTAAAAGAAAAGGAGGAACATTATTTCTACTTTCAAATAAAAAGTAATCTTGAGACACATTTTGAATATTTTTAGCCAGCATCTTTCTGAGAGTGTGTGTGTTGCTTTTGTTGTTAGCTATTGCTGCATGGGAAGTTAGTACAGAAATTCTCCGTCTGGGCACCAGAGGGTGCTGCAGGTTAAACAATACCCACTCACTTTCTTGAAGAGAGAACTGTTTATTTTGCAGTAAGTCCTTTACCTTGGTTTTGGTACAGTAGTATTGAGGCCAGTGGGTGGCTTGGCTTGCCCCATGATTCAGAGGCCACTTTTATCTGCCCACTCTGGTGACTTTTAGACAAGCCCAGTTTCTTTCATCTTTCACCCTTCTTCCCTCTGTTCTGATGGGTCTTTGGCATATACTTGCTTCTCTGAGCAGTGTGTACTGCCAGAAGTTGCCCCTTCCAGTGGATTCCACCTGTTAATAATTAGGTGCTGGAGCTGGTACATTCAGAACAGAGTGAACCAGAGAGTCTATTGTGCTGATGAGACCAGCTGGACATCCGAGTTACCCTCTGTAAGCTAGTTGGTCCTACACTGAGGGCCTTTTTGGATCCCAAAGTCCTAGATATTGTACACCTCGCTAAAGTAGAGACTGTCAGTGCTAGATTGCCCTGGTGTTAAGAATCTCATTAACCTTTTACATAATTGAGGGTATTTCCTATTGCTTTCAGCCATGGATGGAGATCATTTAGCTCTCTCCCATTAACTTGATTTTGGAGAAGCAACCACATGTCAGTTTTGGTTTTTACCTGTCTTTAGAGGCTCCTCCAAGTGTCCTGTAGAAGAGTAGACCTACTTGGTACTGGAGCAGGAAGGGAGTAAAGGAGAATTGGTGGGAAATATGCTCTAGTCTAGCTCTACTGTAATGCTGGCACTACAGGATATCTTGGGGGGAATTTGGCCTTCCCAGGAGGGAGGCTTACTGTATGAATATGCATCAAGGTAAGTCCCTCATGTTTTCTTTTTTTTTTTTCCCCCCCAGTTTTTTGTATTACTTCTCTATGTTTTCTAACCACAGTTGATGCTCCCAAGTCACTACTGGATTGGCATGCTGGAGTTGCCACTGCTTTGTCCTTACATCCTTAGGATCAGGATAATAGCCTTATACTTGAAAGGTTTTAAAATTTAGCCTGGAGACAGAAAACTAGAAACAAATACCTTTGGTGACTCATCTACACCAAGGTGATTCTATTAATTATAATCACATTTCCTTCTCTATACCTCTCCCAATATTCTTCCTCTTTCTTTAACTTGGACAACTGCTTCTCATACTCATCCTTTATTCTCCTTGAGACTAGTCTTTTTTAGTCTCCTGTAGTCATTTTCACAGCACAATTTGAAGTCCTACCATGTGTACTTATTTAAATGCCATCCCCAATAATTCTCCTCCAAATCATGGCTGAGCACACTCAAATCTGTTATTTATAGTATTTGTAGAAGTTGGGAAGTCGGCCCCTTCTAAGTAGAGAGCACATAATTACTTATCACTTCTCCCTCCTCCAGCCCTTCCCTTCCCATCCTGCTCTCCTGTGGGGGTTCTGTGCTCAGGGCAAAGCAGGGAGGTCTCCCCGTGAGGTAAAGTCACCGTGAACAATAGGGGCTCTGGTTGTCAAGACAACCACTAAATTACTGCCTTCTCCCCTCCTTTGTGTCTTGCTTTTCTTCCTGGTGCCCCAGCACTAAGGGTTTTGCTCCCTCTCCCTGCCCTTTCCCCTCTACCAGACTCAATTTTCTTCTGAATGGGTGGCCACTTTAATTACCTTTCCCTTCTCCACCCCACCTCCCTGCCCTCGCCCTTGGTGCTAAGAAAGGCAGGGTCAGGATAACTACCTGGGGACTGAGAATGAGCCAGGCTTGCTGTTCACATGGGTCAAGGGAAGGAGGAGACAGACATTTTTGATCCTGTAGTCTCTGCAGTGGAAATTTCATTATTTAGTACATAGAGGTCTAGTTTTAGGAAGGATCTTACATATCATTTTCATATTACCTGTAACTCCATGGGGCCCCTTCCCAGTCTTCTTAACCACTCAGCACCAAGTGGTTCTGTTCCAATATTTACTTCCCTGAGCCTGCCAGGAGAGTGAGTTTAACAGTAGGAAAACCAAGGCATGAAATGCAAAGCTTGCTGCCATCAGTTAGTTCCCTGGATCTGGTAGAATTTTTTTAAGAGCTTCTGTTTTCTCTGTCACATGCACAAATATACAAGCACTTTCAAAAATGCTTTTATTTTCCTCATTTGATCTTGATAACATTGTGAAGAAGCCAAGATAAGAATTAGCCCATTTTATAAAGAAGGAAGCCAGAACTCAGAAAGTTTGTTCAACTTTTTAAGAGGTTAAGCCAGGCTCAAACCTATCTGTGGCTTTTCAGTGTTCTTTCTAAAGTGTGTCAGCCCTGATTTTGTCAAAGCTGGATTACAGTGCATTGATGACAACATGGTGAGGGGCTGAAAAAGTTGATGTGAAAATCTTCAGAGGCACATGGATTTTTGTAATAAACTTTCAGATCGAAATCCTAAGGATGTCACAATACTTCAAATCTAGAAAAAATTCCTAGAGATCTCCCTTTGCGATCAGGTTTATTTATCCCAAGAATACAGAGTCACCAGGTGTGATTGTCATTGTGTATTTGATAGAAAGATAGACCTTTGCTTTTTGGTCTCCCCCCTCCCCATTCTGCTACCTTCTTTTCTTCTTACTAGTTTCAAATAACAGGTTGGAATCAATTTGATGCCCCTCTATCCATCAGAGGCACTTCCCAAAAAACAAATATGTTTCTCCTCCAGAATTTATAGTGTGAGATATGAAGCATGGCTGACCTATTCCCTTGCCTTCCACTTCTCTTCCCTTCCAGAGGAATGCATAACCAGATGTCAATTGCTCATTTCGTGGATTATTCCTGAGGAATTGTTAGTTCCAGGTCAGCTGAGTTACTACCCAGCATACTCCTTACAACATCAGTCCTGCAGCTAGTATATTGGCCCACAGTTTAATTTTATTATTAGCCTAAACAAAAGATTATTAGGAAAGTAAATCTGCCAAATGTTTATATAAATACAAATGAAATGCCAAATACTAAGGATTTCTATATTGTCCACTGTTTTTTAATCATTGTCCTACTTCATAAGCATGAATAATTAAGAGCTCACTATTTTTTGCTGCTTTAAGTATTGGGATGCATGCCTTCTGCAAAGCTTATTTTGAGCTGTGTGTCATTTTTTAAGACCAATGTTTCTCCCATATACAGCGTTAATTTGCTTACTAACCAATATATATTGGTTGCCTTTTTTATGCCAGGCACTATGTTAAATGATCAAAATACCAAAAAAAAGACCCCAAACCCCTACCATAGGAAGTTTAATATCCAGTTGAGGCACAAACATATAAATAGTTCTAGCATAAAATTAGGGCTTTGAAAAGAATTCTCTATGTGATTCAGAGAATGGACTAAGTAATCAATTATGAGGGACCCCAGGAGACTTACCCAGAAGGTGACATAAGAGATGGGATTTAAAGAATGAGGGGAATTGACAGCAGACAGTGATGGATAGAGCAGTCAAGGCAGAGCAGTAAAACAATATAGCATATTTGTGGTACTCAAATAAGTTGAATATGATTAGGAATATACGATGTGCAAGAGGAGTGACTGAAGATAACACTGAAGAGTTTAATGGGAGCCAGCTCATGCACAGTCCTGTGAATCATTCAAAGAACATAGCATTTGTCCCCCTTTTGGTAGGAAGCAATTTATAAAACATAAACAGATGATGACATCAAATTAGGGATTTAGAAAAATCACTAAATAGTGCTGGGGAAGATTAATTTGAAGAAAACAAAGTTGCAGCCAGGGAGATAAATTAGGAAGGAGTCGTATTGATAGAGATGAAAGGTGATGAAGAGCTCAACTAGGATTGTTGCTATAGAGATGGTGATGAGTGGAAGATTCATGAGATATTGAGGAGATAGGATCAACTGGATTTAGTGACTGTTTATATGATCATGTGGTGTTGGATTGGGGTCAGGGAAGAGGAAACATCAAGAATTACTTACATAGTTTTCTACCTTGTGGATCGAGAAGCATTAACTAATAGGATGGTGCAGTATCTTTCTGAAGAATGTATCTGAGTTGTGATTAAAATTCTGTTGCTAAGTAGATAGATTATTATCTACTTTGATTTGCATAAAAATAAATGGTACCTGAAGAAGCATGGACTATTTCTCTAATAATTTAAGATTGTTTTTCTATAGAACACTTAAGGCCAAGATTATATTTTCATCTTTTTTTCTATCTGTAAGTTCTATCTTTGGAAGGAAAAAGAAAATATGGAATGAATAGCTAACTGTGTAGCTGATACCAACAGAAGGTTTTTAAATTTTCTCTGCCATGACATAGGGTGTCTCACTGCTGACTACAGAGAGAGCACAACTCAGAATAGTAAAAGAATATATTTGGCAGAAGACCTATCAACCCAGTGAAGAGGAAGAAGTTGAAAAAAATTTCAGATAAAATTAAAACTGGATATTTGGAAAACAGTTGACAAAGAAGAGAAAGCAGAGGTATATGAGAGGTACTAGAATTCAGAGAATGAGATAAATACTAATACTCTTTTATATGCTGTAGTAACAGGTGAACTTAAAATTTTAACACCAGAAGATATCACTGAAAGTTCTGCAATAGGATTGGTTCATTCAGCAAATATTTGATGGTTTGTTGTATAAATGGCACTATTATGGTAATAAAGGAGGTTTAAAAATGAATTACATAAGATCCCTGCCCTCAAAACCTTACAATCTTATTATTTTGGTATTTACAAGAAGCTCAACCAGTGTTCTGAGTAAATGAATAAATAAATTAAAACACTTTTCCAATGCGGAAGAAAAAGAATCAGCAACAAATGGGACGAAGGTAGTTGACCGAGCCCAGATTCCAGTTGAACATATATTAAAAATAGAAAAGAGGGGCACAGCAAGTGGTAATGTAACTAATAAAAGCAGGGTCCAGTCAACAAACTCAGAAGGAGCTGAAGTTGTGAAAAAATATTAGGGAAACAGACTTAAAAAACACACGTTAAAAACAAGAAGAACAAAGAAAATACAGGTACATTGTAACATATGCTGTGGCATTAACTGGTTACATGGAGAAAGCATTTATTCTTTCACTCAATACAAATGAATGGGTCTGCTATTTGCTAGGCTAGTTTCTATTTTCTTTGTCAAGGAAAATGATCTAAAAGATGAATTGAATAGATATGATTGAAGTGGAATTGAAGACTAAAATGGTAATGAAAATAATAAGAGAGCATGTGCCTGTTTTAAAGTTCATGTACATGGCCTAGATGAATTACATTTCATGAAACTGAAAGAATTTATATTTAACATTAAAGACCTAATGTCATTAGGAAACATTGCCATATTTCCATATGGGTTAGAGATGCACAAGTATCTTTCCTTTTAAAAAATAAAGGTTGTTTACCCTGATGTTTATCTCTAGAAATTTCTGAAGAAGATTCTGAAATAGGTGTTTGTGAACACTCAGGGAGGGAAATAGTGAGCCCTAGAATCTGGTATGAGTTCAGTAGTAGTATGCCCTGCCTGATTAGCATTTGGGGGTAGTTACATTGTATGTGGATTTCCACAAGCTTTTGCCATAATACCCATATGTACAAAATGAACATATGTGGCCTGGGCTATAGTACTTTTTAAGTGATTTGTGGCTAGTCGAGTGTCTTTAGCCCAAAAGTATTAATTAATGTCATAAATTGATGTCAACCTGGAGAGAAATTTCTAGTAATAGAACATTACTCTTGATCTCGTCCTGTTCAATATTTTCATAAGTAAATTTGCAAGTGACTCTGATCTTAGAAGAATGATTAATACTCTAGGTGACAGAAATTGAAGATTCAAAAAAATTTAGAAAGGTTAGAATGATAATCTAAAATCAATGAGATAGAATTTGGTAGAAATAAATATATAAACCAGAATTTAGATTTTCTTTTAAATTACACAAATACAGAATGGTAAGACTAAGCTTAACAGATGGGCACATGATTTTTTTTTAATGTACTTATGTGGACTTAAGGTTTTTATTGACTGCAAACTCGATATTTGTACTTTGATGTGTATGCCAAAAAGCTAACACAATCTTAGGCTGTATTAATAGAAGTATAGTATCTAAAGCAAGGAACATATTAATCCCCTATATTCTGTGCTGGTCTGGTCACATCTCAGAGCTGTTTGGTTCTGGGCACTTCATTTTAAAAGAGAATAACAGAGCAGCACATACCCAGAGTCTGGAGCCAGGATGAGGAATGGTTCATTTCTCTCCTTCATTCATCAGACATTTATTGAGTACCTATTGGGTACCCAACTTTGAGGTTGGCAAAATCAAGGTTGTATAGCTTATAGAGGAGACTTAGGGGAGAAATAATAGCTGAATTTAAAAATGCAAAGTTTTGTCTTTAGAAGAGATTTAACATAGTATCTGTTAACTCCAGAGGGTTGAACTAGGACCAATGACTAGAATTTTACAAGGTGGCAGATTTGAGTTCGCCAATATTTAAGAAGCATCTCTAATGAATTAAAATTATCCTTTCTAGGAATTAAGCAACTTCCCCAAGGTCACGTTGCTAATGTGTGGCAGAACTAAGATAAAAGCCCAAGTGTCTGGATTCACAGGCCAGAACCCTTGGCTATGCCATGATATTACAGAGAGGGTTTCTGCTTTGGGAGGAGGTTGGATAAGGTAACCTTTAAGTTTTCTTCTAACTCTCAAGTTCTCTGTTCCTATACACCACTTGCCATGAAATGTTTCTTTTCGGTTCTCAGTGTTTTCATGTGTAGAACTGGTGAGATTGGAAGAGATAACCGCTAAGGTTCAGCAGATGATTTCATGACATCCCTTCCTTGATTAAGAATCCTTCAATTCTTGATGCATATTAATTATATATCTATAACTTGTACCTTGCTAATCAAAAAGAAAAACTGTGGCTAGATATAAAAGTATGGAACTCAGATTCTTACAGTGTGGTGTTTGGGCAGTGTTAAGTCTTCCCTTGAAGCACATGATTCAAAGATGTGGCTCCATGATTTAAAACATGAAAGTAAAAATCAAGGAAGAAATTGTGTGGACCCTGAGCCATTTTAGATTTCACAATAGTCATTGGGAAAAAGAAACCAGAGTTTCTTGCCCTGAGAGTTCATTTCCTCCTCATTCTTCTCCAACACATGGCAGGAAAGGACGGTGACCTAGATACACAGTCACAGGGCAGCAATGTTGAACTTTCTCAGACACAGCTGAGTAACTTGGGTCTGGCTAGTTACAGGACTGAGAAGCCTAGATCTGAGAGCTAACAAGGGGGAACCATCTACAAACACAAGAAGGGGCTGTGGCAGGAAGACAGAGGCCTGGGAAAGAAATCAGAGGGAAAAGAAGTGTTACTTTTATCCGGTGTGAAATTGGCAAAAACAACTTGTTTAATGGGGAATGCTCTGAATCCACATTATTGCCCCAAGACCTCCTTTCTCTCCCACCCTATAGATTGGGCTACTGATTGGATGAGCCAGTACTCATAGTAATGTGCCAAGACCAGCCCTACAGAACACAGTGTCGGTGGCTTATGCCATTGCAAATGTTTTACAGGGTGCTTGGGTGTATGGAGGTGGGGAATGTTTCCAAGAAGCTAAAAATATGTCTTGGCCTTTTTCCCCCTTTTCTTAGAACTCCTAATTCTTTATACTATGTCACTGTTTTTCAAACTTTTTAAAAAATTGATCCTACGGTAAGAAATACATTTTACCTTGCAGCACACTGTGAACACATACACATGCACAGGCACGCACACGTGCATGAGTGTAAACACGCAAAAACGTATCTGACGTATACATACGTACATATGTAACAGAAGTGTCTCAAAATGTGAGATGCACTTACATATATTCTATCCTAATCTATTTCTATTTGGATTTCTTTAAATGTTGTTACGAACAACAAAACAGATAGATTGTTTGGCCTCTAATGTCCAGCCCACAATTTGGAAAATACTGTGGTACGACCGCTAGATTTAAAATAACTGTGAAAGTAGCCTGATAATGTTGTGTCCCAAAGACCCTATATCTAAAGCAGTGATTCTCAACTGGGGCCGTTGTTTCCTCAGGGGCCATATTGCAAAGTCTGGACACATTTTTGATTGTCACAGCTAGCATCTAGCTTGAGGAAAGGAGGGACAGGGATGCTGCTGAACATTTTACAATGCACAAGACAGTCCCCTGTGACAAAGATTTAGCAGTCCAAAAACATCAGTAGTACCAAGGTTGGAAACCCTGCTCTAGGGGTAATAAAATGATCAATACTTGCAATTTGTGGGAGGTCTGTTTAGAATGATGGAAGCTTTAACTTGATCTTCCTCCTCTCTCTGTTTTCCTTTGAACTGTATTTGGTACCTTAAGAAGATGTTGGACCATAATCACCATTGGATTGTCTACAGAGGTACAGCCCCGTGGATACAAAGGCCAAAGTAATGGGCCTACTGTTTTCTTTCATTAGACTGCACTAGGCATTTTTATTTAGGATGTTATAATTGCTCTTATGAATATTTTCTATTTTATGACTTCAATATCCTCCTCCCTCTCTCCTCCTCATTAAGCCATATTGATTCAGGACCCTTCCTCATCCAGCCACGGCAGCTGTCTCAGAAAAGAAGTAAAGAGGATTTAGCTAATTGGATTAGACATGGTCTTTCAAGCCTTCTCTCCTTTCTCATGAGATTTGATTCTGCTATTTTGATGGGAAATGACCTTCTACTAACCTTGAAGTGCCATCTTAAGCCCTAGTATTAAACTGTCTCCTTTTTAGCCCTTGCTTCATTTCTCTATCTGTAGCTATTTCAGACCATGTTCCCTTGAACATGGAGTAGACGTGCAGTCCCAGTGTAGTGACAAGCACTAACCTCCACATCCTTCCTCCTTGCCTGGCATAGGAGAAGCTCTTGAATGTTTCAGTGCCACAACATCATTGTTGTTTTGCCACTTTATTAGCTATTTATGGGCCCCCTAGTAAGTCTCTGAAACATTCAGAGATGGCGCGACAGAACAGACCTAGTTTGGTTTTTTTTCCTTCTTCTTTTATTTGAGATTAAGGCAGGATGGTAGAAAGAGGTGTCTCTAAATCAAACGGAAATAGTGATGGAAAATAAAACCATTGCTATTTGAGGCTCTTCTCTACTATATTTATTTTAACATATTTACTGCATGCGTCTTGTGTTACATAAACAATAGCATTTGTATTTAGTAAATAATTTATTTCAAGTAATTTATAATGGGTAGTGGAAAGAATGTACATGTGTGTAGTCACCTTGAAACCTCAGATTTCTGTTAGCCTAATACTAAGTGGTACCAACAGATTCCAGAAACTGATGCTGGAAAAGCTCCTACATGTATTGGATTTCAGACACATAAATTCTATTCCTTTTGCTTACAGAGAGCTATAGGGATACATATCTCTTTTTAACCTTCCCAACCTATGTTAAGAATAGAAAGATGCCATATGGAATAGAGAGATGAAGGGAGTTAGTGAGGAGGCTTTGAGGGCTCAGTGTCTCTTTTGACACCCCTGTATCTAATCTTTTTGTCTTCCCAGTTCTAGCTGAGTTTCCAAATAAACTGAGCAAGACTGAGGGAGGTAATAAAGTTAGATAAAGAAATGGTGGTGTGTATAGAGCTCTACTTTAGAGAAGGATAATAGAATAAAAGGAAGGGGAAGGAGAGAGAAGAAATCATTGGATGAAGAAACCTCCGCTGTCTTCACTGTTATCAACAACCTGTTGGCATTTGGCTCTATCAGGTATCAAGCTAGGTAAATTATACCAAATCCCTGAATCTGGAGATTTATAACTTAAGAAAGGCATTGTGTATGATGATAAAGCATGTCTTGGAAATTGAATTAGAGTTTACAAATTTTAGAGATTATATTGTGAGAGGCAGTGGCAATAGTGGTGGTGATTTTCTTGGTTTGGGCTTTGCCATTTTTTCCTTCCAGACTGGAATGTTCATCATTCATAATGAGACATTACACCTCAGAAATTTCTGTGGAAAAAAAAAAAATTTTGTTGCACTTGATCTTCTGCACAGGGGGAACCCAAAGGTCTAAGAGAAAGGCTGTGTTCACTGAGGGGTTGGGAAGAAGCTGGGCAAGAGGGGAATCATGACGAGCAAGCCAGTGTTTAGACCACATGTGGCGCAGGCATGTGGTTTGTGTCTTCTATCTTCAGGATGTGGGGAGAGTCAGGGAAGCTGGCACTCTGCAGCACCCGGCAGATAGAAGCCACTTTCTCAACTCGTCCCTCTTTGTTAACCTGGATGGAGTTTGTTTTATCTCTCCCAGTTTGGACAAGTCTTGTTTCTTACATTCCTCGGACTGACTTCCAGGGCCTTCTGTGCACCAGCTCTGTGCCTCAGGTTCACAGTGCTTGACAGTGTCTTCGTCTCATCTGCAGTTGATATTTACTTGGTGGTTTCAGTTCTCTTTGTTGGTTAGCTCTGCTTATTAGCTCCCTCAAATTTTATTCACAGACTCATCCTCATCATCAGGTGCTTATTTTTACGTTTCCATACTTTCATTTTCTTCCCACCATTCCTACTTAAAGTTTGATAAGTCATAGTCTAATAGATTTGTATAAATTTATAAATTCTTATTTTGCCATATGCTGAAATTTATTTTGCACCCAGCACATGTATATGAGATGCTAAATCACCACGGAAGAGAACAAGGAGGACATCCTTGCCCTAATGCAGCGTGAGGTCCTGTTCCCATCGGGTGAATTAATGCAGAACAATCAAACTCCTGCCGTGTAAGACATGCCTCAGAGATGTCTGAGGTACCCAGACTTGATGGTGTGTAAGTGCCCAGTCTCAAAGGGATTGTGTGGTTGCTGAGATAGCTTTGAAGAGTTTGAGCCACAGTTCTTATTGGCGCCAGAGGACAGAAATAAGGGCAGACTGGCTTATTATATGTGTGAATAAGCAACTGAGCTAGAACTAATTCTAGTGGACTGTGTCTTGTTCTCGGCTCCTTAGAGGACTTAAATATTTTGGTTTGCAAGACCTTGCCTTTCTCCCTCAAATCACTTCGATGAGACCCTCACATACGTCATTCGCCTCAGCATAAGGCACAGAAGTGTATGTGGCTTGAGGTGAAGAAGGGAGACCTAGAGTTACTTGATCCCCTGCAGAGAAGCCGACCAGGTCATTGCAGCCACCTCCCTCTGGTGACCCTCTTATGTAAACAAGAACAGGAATTCTTGCTACTGGATCCCTTTCATCAGGCGTCTTAGGCTCGCTGAATGAAAAGCCCTATAAAAAGGAGATGCAGCCCTAATAATAACAAATACGATCGTGATGGCTATTTTGGGCAAGAGCAGCTTTGTGCCGCTCTTGATCTCCATCGATGTCTGCCATTCTTGCCCTGCTATTACCTTTCAGACTTCCTATTCTTAGAACCATTTGTGAGCCGTGGGCTTGGGGGATTGTAGCCCCCAAGGCTGGAATGCCCAGCTTGAGTGGAATGCAGACTGTCTGGCAGAGTGGAGGTTAAATAAAGTTTGCCTTGGCAACCCCCTCTGCTCTTGGATGGGCGACAAGTGACTTGGGTATAGGAGCAATGGCATGAGCTGCCATGTGGTGCAGCACCAAACAGAGTCCTCTGTGCATGAGTGGAAGTGGTTCATTGTCCGTCTGTGACCAACAGTCATGCCAGTCTTAAATGAGGTATGTACTGAGGAGGCCTCGACAGTCTTGAACCTCAGCTAGTGACCATGTTGCTCTGAAAAAAATACAGAGACAGAAAAAGAGTAATATGAAACACTTGCCAGGTTTCAACTGAGCTCCAGATGTGGTATATCTGTCTCCTCCAAGTAATTGACTCATTTTTTAAAGTAGAGCAAGGAGGGAAATCTTCATTGTAATAAGAACAATTTCCAGTCAATCAACAAACATTTGTTGAGCACCAGGGCACTATGGAAAGTTTTTTTAAAATACAAGACACAGAACTCCTACTGCATGTGTAGTTTAGTTGAAGAAGTAAAGCTATAAACACATGATAAAGTAATTCATACTCCAAAGTAAAATATTAGCTCCCAACCTATGCTGTAGAACTGTATGCGTAAGGAGGTCTAAGGAGAAGGAGAGCATTTGTCGCTGGGATGGTCAAGGATTTCAAGGAGGAGACATGGAGTTTAAACAGGCCTTGCCAGGAGGGCAGACATCAGCTCCTGGAGAGAAGAGGGCCTTGTCAGTGAGAGGACTGTTAGAAGCAAAGGGCAGGTGTAGGAAATCCTCAAGACAGGTCATAGGAACTTGAAGACCAACTGGACATAGCTGGGGTGTGGAGGGGGCGGGATTTGTGTAAAAATCACAAACATTTAACTATGAAGCCCACATGAACACGTTACTGACAAGGTTATGATGCTTCCCACCGGAGGAGAGAGCAGTAACAGTGTGTGCAGCCTCGCCCGGAGACCAAGGCCCTTTTAGAATTCTGTTTCGTAAAACCCCTAGTGTAACACATGGCTCATACTCAGTACATAACACTATCATTATTGTTGCTCCAGTCAAATTCTGTGGTTCCCAAGTCGTTGAATTGGGTGTTTCAGCTGTCAGAGTTGATGCTGACTTTGCTTTGCCCTGTTCTGATTGCTCACTTGATTCATGGTGTCTAAGTCCAATTGGGCTGCTACAAAATACATAGTCTGGGTGGATTATAAACAACAGATACATACTTCTGACAGTTCTGAAGACTGGGAAGTCCAAGATCAAGGCACCAGCAGATTTGGTGTCTGGTGAGGGCCTGCATCCTGGTTCATAGACAGCTGTTTTTTCCTTGTCCTCATATGGCAAAAGAGGCAAGGAATCTCTCTGGGTTCTCTCTTTTTTTTTTTTTTTCCTCCAAAAATTTTATTGGGGGAAAACTACAAAACATTTACAGTACAATGTTTACAGTCACAATTTATAGTGAGCTGATTTCCCAAAATATATTACAACTCAAGTTGACTTATCTTGTTACATTCAAAAACCTACTCTGTCAAAGTAGTCTAGAGAGTACATACATAGTACTCCAACTGTACCTACGTACAACCAACACTCCATTTTAAGTGTACAATTAAATGATTTTCAGTGAATTTACCGAGGTGTACAGTTAATCACATAAATCAGTTTTAGAGGAATTCCTTTCCCCTATTGAGACCCCTAATTCC
>CAUYRT010013773.1:0-37405 GCA_963574885.1 Lepilemur ruficaudatus
TAGAGTCTCACTCTGTTACCCAGGCTAGAGTGAGTGCCATTGCATCAGCCTAGCTCACAGCAACCTCAAACTCCTGGGCTCAAGTGATCCTCCTGCCTCAGCCTCCCGAGTAGCTGGGACTACAGGCATGCGCCACCATGCTTGGCTCATTTTTTCTATCTATTTTTAGTTGACCAATTAATTTTCTTTCTGTTTATAGTAGAGATGCAGTCTCGTTCTTGCTCAGGCTGGTTTTGAACTCCTGACCTTGAGCGATCCACCTGCCTCGGCCTCCCAGAGTGCTAGGATTACAGGCGTGAGCCACCGTGCCCGGCCTCTTTTTAAAAAAAAGATCTTAAAAAGAGATTATAACAAAATGCAAATAATTGTCATCTGAAATGGCATCTCATGTCACTTGAAATGTAATTGTATCAGAGATGACTGAACATCCCTTCTAAAATACAGCAGTCCTTTTTTTCTTCATCATCCTTCTCTCTTAAACTTGCTTTATTTTTCTTGATGGCACATATACTGCAAAATTTGTGTTCTCTCTCTGCTATTTGTGTTTTTCCATCTGCCTCACTAAAGAATTAGTTCCTGGAGGGCTGGAGTTTGGTTTCACCGCAGTCTAGGACTGAGCCTGTCACATGGCAGCTCCCAAGTAAATATTTACTGCACTACCTGGGTAGCTGAATGGATTATCAATTCTGGTGGCGGGCACGCACATATTTTACATTATTTCCAGGGCTTTTCTGTATTTTTTAAGGTTCTCCTTCACTGCTATTCCAACTTCCTTGAAAAGTTCCTCAGAGAAATGTTGTATTTTGTGATGATCAGCAGGTTTTAGGAGCCATGGGTCGATGGCATTTTTCTTACATTTTTAAAAAAACATGTAAGCCCTACTCAGGGCTTATAATCAAAGTGAGATGAGGTGATAAAATTCCAGCCAAAAGCAAAGAAACCTGCTCGAAATCTTCTCAACTACATCACAGACAAAGGCGTGATTCCATTTATTACTGTTGTTATTTTTAATATTCAAAAGCTTAGGAAAAGCAAGACACTGTAGACTGCAAGTCTGACCTTAAGTCTAGCCTCAAGACAACCATGCTGAACCAGTGGGTTAGTAGAGTTTTCAATGTGTTTCTTAATAAGTAAGCAGCCTTAGTTAAAAACCAAATTGGCAAATGAAAAAATTCTCTGGTCCCCCACTTCCCCATAATCAACTCACACATATATAGAAATATAGAAATGAGTTCAGTCAGCTTGGGCTTCATCTTAACATTCTCAGTAAGATGAGCACACCCATGCCCTTGTCTACGCCCATAACTGCCCCTATTATAAAGCTAATATTCCCAGTAAGAGGGCCCAGTACTGTAATAAAAGAGCTGCCCATTGAGTCCAAGATGGCGCTAGGTTGAAGTGTTTGTCATTGAGTCATTTAGAATAGATTATTTAAAGGAGAAAAAGCCTTCCCTAGAGCTCACCTTTATTGGAAGTAGTTATGGAGCAGAAAAAGACATGAAATCACAACCAGAAGTGAAACAATTCACAGAAAACACTTTCAGAAAGAAACTTCTCGTGCAACTTGTGAGGTTTCCCACTATAAATGATAGATTTGATCCTGGGTTTACAACTTGTTACAGATGAAATTCAAGAAATCTGAATATAACGACTCCTTTTACTACCATTCTTTCTCCTTTCACTTAAAAGAAAGCTCTTTCCATATGTAAGCATTGCCAATCTCCACATCACAATGTGGAAATTTACTTGACCCAGTTGAAAATCCAACATGTGCATGTGATTGATGGTGGGTTCTTTGCTTATTTGTCTTGATGGATAGAGGAGGAATTGGTTGTAATACAGTCCTAAATTTGAGGAGATATTTCCATTAGACATTGTTAGAAATGAAAAAAACCGTTGGAAATACCAACTATTTAAAAATGACATTTGTTTCCCCTGTTGAGTGGGTTTTACTGTTTACCATACAGGAGTAACCAGGTACATAGCCTGACTTTGTTCTAAGAAAGAATCACGTGAAATAAAATATAACTCAACTATGTCTTTAGCCAGCAACAAATACAGCTAAGTTGTTATTCGTATACTCTATTAGAAGACCAAAGGCGGGAAAAATAACCTAGAAAGGAGAAGACAGGAAAGAAAACGATAGAGAAAGTGTTGGCTTCCAACCCTTAAAGCTCCAAAGACCCCTTTTTCATTTCTAAACCCATCCCATCAGTATGGGTCACAGGTGCTTAAAACACTTTTCTCTATCAACTTTTCTATTTTTCTTATGTTTTCTTAAAAAACAACATGCAAATCCCAATCAGGGTTTTGTAATGAAAGTGAAATGAGGTGATAAAATTCCGGCCAAAAGCAAAGACATCAGCTTGAAATCTCTTCAACTGCATCACAGATAAATATGTGGTTACCTTTATTATTATCATTATTAATATTCAAAAGCTTAGGAAAATCAACCTGTGTCTTGACGACCCCTAAATTTCCAAGAGTGGGAGGTAAAGAACTAGTAGGAAGAATGAATGTTAGAAACCAGTGGGCCCAGACATTCGAGCCCTGACCTTATACCCATCCAGGTTGATTTCACATTCCCACGTTGCAGAATAACAAAGCAGATGGTTGGAGCAGCAAAGAGCCCAGTAAGAGGGCAAATAAGACAAGTGGAATAAAGCAGCGGGAGGGATATCATGGAGAAGAATCCGCTACCTTTCGTAGTTATTTCTAAAACCATTGGTGGCCAAGTGCCATAGATTATCTACCTTCAGTTATAGCAATGCTATCCTCCAGGCATATATACCTTAATCTTGTTGATATTTTGTTTCAGACATTTTTCACTTAGATTTGTTTCCAATGCATTGTTTAAATTTTTTTCAGATTCGAACAGAAGATCCCAAACATAAAACAGTTCATAACTAGAAGCCTGAAGCTATAAGTCACCCAATACTTGTGCAAACCATTTTTCAAAGATGTCAACTTGTGTTGCATACTTAAAACAGCATCCTACAAAGTGTGTTATGTTAATCTAATTTACCTGAAGTCTACTGATCTCTCCAAGACTACTTGATTTTTCAAGATATTTTATTTTATATAATTAAAAGAGAAGATAAAGAAGGATCCCTTGGTTGCATATCTTCTGGAAACATTGGATTACAGCTAAACATGTTTCTGTATTGCCTGACTTCTCCAAATCTTTAATATGCCACAGGTGCTGTGAATGCACAAGAGTGAAACACAGTGTGCAGTATTTCCCCCAATCTATTTGCATAGAGAATTATTTGTCACTGGAGTCTGTCTCCACAGACCAGACTTTAGAAAACACCGAGCTAGAAAGCTAGAATTTAACCAGTAGATTGAATCAAACTTTGAGCAGAAGCACGTTGTGCTTCTCTGATCACATAAATGAGTGTGTTTTTCTCTTTGGATTGAGACGCCCTCACCCAAATTTGTATATAGGTTAGTATATAATAGGAAAGAATGATGAAGCGAAATACTCCTTGGACTTGTAAAATACTGAGTCCCACTGTGATAGCAAAAGGTTTCTCTCACTGTCTGAACTTCTTTCCTTCCTAAAGAAGTATATATATATATACACACACATATATTTGCTGAATCATGGGGAAACATTTCTTAGTGATAACTGATACTGTACAGCTAAACCTTCTAAGCGCTTTTTAACTATATAAATGCTTCTTGTCCCCAAGAACAATGAGCAAGCCAGGGAGCTTCCTTTTAACTTTAAATTAACTTACAAATCAAAGAGTTCAAGAGCATCTTCTAAACTCATTTGTCTGAGGATCAAGTCTCTAAATAGGCTGTGATAACCTGAAGGCCCAGAGGTCTGTTTCCTTTAGATACTGAAGTCCAATAAAGTCACTTTATAGCCATGGAGGAAATGAACAGACTGTTATTCTCAAAGAATGTGAAGGCCTTACCTGTACCCTGAAGATAGGAATATTTATGAGTCCTAGGGGACAAGAACAGCCCCGGATGTGATCTGTCTCCAGAGAAACAAGTTGATCTGAAGTTTTTCATGGTGAGCTGGAAAACCTGCCACATGTCATCCAGTGCTTATTTCTTTGATGGGTTTTACACTCTGATGCCATTCAGTAATTTCATGGGAGCAAGACAATGGGTTAAGAATCCATAAAAAAATTCCTCCAGTTCCTTAAGGTATGAGTCATCTTTACCATTGAAACCTTTGGTCACAGCCTGAATAAAAGAGGCAAAACACTTTTTTTTTTTTTTTTTTTTTTGGGAGGGAGGGGAGTGTTGTCAAATGAGGTGCTTCCATTCAGCAAAGAAAGAAGATTAGGGGTATATTGACCCTCAGTATGTGCATTGATTGAATTTTCTTTCCTTTGGGCCCCTGTGTGTGCTCCTAGAGGGAACCACAGGTTTGTGAGAACTGTCAGTATCAGTTCCTAAGAGCAAGGGTCATGGTGGTGTTGATTAGGCCTTCTACACATTGTGGAATCCATTTCAGAAACAGTAATAACATCTCATGCTTATTGAGCACTTATGCAACATCAGGCTGGCTCTAAACGTTTCACATATGTTGACATATGTAATATACCCAGTAGCCCCCATGCAGTAGTTGTGGTGGATTGTGCAAAATGGCTGCAATTCTCCACCCTTCCCTGTGTATGAATAGACAAAAAGGATGTGATCTAATGTTAATAGGCTGAGTGGGGAAATCCAGCAAGGCCTCTCTGAATTCTTCTAGGCTTCTCTGAGCAGCATTTCTTCTTTCTGGGTGTGGGGCAGGGTCCTCTCTGGAATGGGGATCTTATCACCTACAATCAAACAAGGTAGGTCAGGTGGTTTTTATGGCCAGTTTTTACATACAGTAGTTTTAGCTTTTATGGTTAGCTTTCAGGAAAAGGGGTTCTGGTTTTCTATGATCTACCTTGCAGAAGAGGGATTCTGTGACTAGCCTCAAGGATGAATGGAACTGAGAGGCAGGAGGACAGAAGAAGGTGAGGCCTTCATTTTGGGGTACTGTTTTCTGAGCCCCGGCACCTGCATGAAGTCTCTCATCCTCCAGGTAACTAGCCCAGCCTTTCCCTCGTGGCTGCTGTGGGGGTTGAGGAGAAGGAATGTAAGTACATGTCCTTTTTGAAGTCCAGGCTCAGAACTAGCACAAAAATACTTTTACATACTATTGGACAAGGAAAGTCATAGTGGACAGCCCAGAGGTAAAGAGTAGGCAAAGACTCCACCTCTTGATGAGAGTTGCTGCAAAGTCACACTGCAAAGGGCATAAATACAGGAGGAGCCATTCACCCCGATGGATTTGAAATGACCATGAATCCGTATTGCCATCATCTAGAAAAGTAAAAGGTGAATTAGTGTATAATAAATTCACACATCGATCGGCTCTTTGTTCAGCTGCTTCAGATGGGGATACTACACAATCTTATAAATGATTAATCATGGTCTAAACCTATGATCTTTTCACATCAGTCACCCAATAGTCAATACTGTCCTATTTCCTTCCTTACACCATTAGTTCCCTCACTTGTACAGCAGACGTGAACACAATTCATTGTTCGTCTTAGAACAAGAGCAGTGAGCATAGCACTGCCAGGAGGACTGAACCAAGCAAGAAGAGAAAACCCTGATGCAGTGCTTTGCAAACCGGAGGTACATATTAGAATTATCCGGGGGATGTTCTCAAAATTGTTTCCCCACCCCCATTCTGAGACATATTTTTATTTACAGGGGAAGGAGGATGGAGACAAGCACTATGTTTCAAACAGCCCCTTCGTTATCCTAACATGCATTTCCACAGTTCCCCTTCTCAATTAAAAATGTCTGCTCTAATATTTGATTGAGTTGTTCAAATCCCTTTGATAAGACAACATCCTTGTGGTAGCATAATTAGAACAATGTGTTCTAATACAAGTTCTGCCATGTTGTAGCTGTGAAACCTCAAGAAAGTCACTTGACTTCTGGGAACCTCAGTTTCTTCGCCTCCAAAATTGGAATCATAATAACTTGCCCGTCTCAGAAGCTCGAATGAGATTATTCAGAGAAAAAAAATGCTTTGCAAACTGTAAAACTCAACAACTGGGAGGAATCATTACCATTAACTACTTCCCTTTACGACACAAAAGCTCTGCAACTTGATCTAGAACGTTCTGTGTGAAATAACCTAAAAGTAAATCCAACCATCTCCAGATACACTTTAGTCATTTATCTTTCGTGTGATCTCTCTAGGTGAGACTTTCCAAATACAGTCAGTTCCTATTCTTTAATACATACCCTCATATCATTGTAATCATGCCAGAGATCTGGAAACAGGCTCAATGGTAGAGTTAAGGGGCCGTTTTGCTGTTACCATGCCACCGGGAACACATCATTTATCACAAGAATTTGGATTGTGCTTATTTGGCAGAAAGGTCTAATAATTACTTCTGGTGATTATACATAGGAATGGTTGAAAAACAGAATTTTCAAGAAAGAAAAGCCAATAACTTACATGTGTGCTGCATGGAGGTTTGCAGAACTACATATAGCTTTGGGATGGTTACTTTAAATAGAGGAGTGGAATTAGACAGATGTGGCAGGTTGAATAGCAAGTTGATTGAAGGTTATCAGCTTCCCAGCTTTGTGGACACACACACACACACACACACACACACACACACACACACACATGCATCCCTGAGATTTGATCCAGAACATAACATATATGAAAAGCAAGTTGTGGGATAGTACATATCCCTAGATTGCACAAACTGTAGGGAGTAGAAGCTACCACTGGGTTGGGAAACCCACAATTCTTGCTCAGGGGTAGGCGTAGGATCACCAGGGTATAGAATTCTAGGGGAGTCATCTCTGCCACAGACTGTGTGGCACCCTTGGGTCAGAGAGACACTTGTGTGTGCACTGTTTATACAAAACAATGGACAATTGCCACATTTCAATTACCTATTTCATTTGAAGTTTTTAAATCCTGAATTTTTTGACTTATAAGAAAGCTTTACCCTTTTTCCTCAATTCAAAGGGGACAATAAAGACTCAGAAAGGATAATCTATTGTCTAAGGTCACCCAGCAATTGAACCCAGGTATATAGCTCAGAATTGGATTGTTTTGTTCGTTTGTCAACACTCCTCAGAAAATCATGGTAGCCACCCAACTGAGCTATTTCCTAATCCCCTTCTGCTAGGCGTGCCCCTGTGTTTGCTCATTAGAGTGTTGATGGTTGTTTCACTTCTACACTTAGGGGCCCTTCGGGGATTCCGTGGGCAACTTCTCAGAAGCCATATTTATGCACTCCCCAAGAAGGAAAGGCCTGCAGTGTCTAAAATAGTTATAAAATGTCTGTGCCATTTGAGTGGGGTCTGCTTTTTTCTTTTTTCCTTTTTTTCTTTTTTTTTTAACCCTCTGCCTTGTTTCATTTTATGACCGCTGGCAAAATGACGCTGGAACAGCAGGTTGAAATGCCTTTCAAGCGCTTTGATTACCACCATGAAAACGAACTACTTTTTGGCTTTGTGTAGACACACTGTTTGAGAATTATTGCAGTCAGTCTTTGCTTGTGATTCCATGAAGCTCCCCAGTTTTGTAGCAAGCCCCATATTTCAGCCTTCCCAATTCACAGCCCAGCATACATGCAAGATTCCTTGGAGTATCTTTAAGATCTTGGATCATATAAAACAGCTCCGGCTCATAAAAGCACACACAAACTTACCATTGTTGAGTGTTTTTTAAATAGAATCAGGAATGAATCTGTGACCTTGTGGCCCTGAGGTGGGAACACTATCTATAAAGTTGCCCAGACATTCTGCCTGTCAGTAGGACATTTTCATTGAACATAGGTATAAAAAAAGAAAAAGCCAGGATCGGCTAAAATTTTTTACATGCCACAGCTTACTTTATACATTTTAAACCTTGTTAACATTTGCTAACAAGAAAGTTAAGAACTTCGGGCTATAAAAATAGGAATGTCTTGCTAACTAAATAAATATATGTGTGAACCTTGGGTTCTGCTCCTTGCTCTGGACCAGCTTGTGATCATGCAAAAGCAAAAAGAAAAAAGCAAAAGGAGCCTAGCTTTGGCTTGTAAAATCTCTAATAAGTCCTTGGAGTTTTCTTTTCTTGCATGTTTCTCAGCGTTTCTGTTGATTTTCTCCTTTGCAAAATTCAAATTCACACGAGCCATCTAGTTGTTGACCAACAGTACAGTTGTGAAGATTCTAAAGCATTTAGATTTGCCTTTTAAATATTAGCAAGATCACACTGAGAACGTAGGCACAGCAGAGAGGAATAAGTACCGGCCAGAGGGAATTCTTGAGTTTTGGAAACAGAATTGCATGGGGCATCCTGGTTTCTCATCAATGTTCGTCAACTCCCATCTGTGTGTATTTTCTGGGGGCTTGTAAACCATTTCCTCTTTTCTGTTTCCTGTTTCCCACTCAAGCTATCGTCACTTCCTTGTAGTAAACAGCTTCCTTGCTGGATGGTAAACAGCATTGTTGCTTTCTTTAGTTTAAATTAATTCATGGGCTTTCCCTGAAAAACTAAAACTTGCTCAAGAGTTTTCTCTCCTTTCTCTTCATCTAATATCAAAATTCAAATAAATATATACAGATACCATATTGAAGAGAGTCAGCTAGACAATAAAAAAATAAAAATAAATTTAAGTGAAGCCAGAGATGGTTTAAGTGGATCCATCTTTGGTAGAAAATCACTGTGATGGCTGCGAATTGGTTCACCAATAAAATTTTATTTTATTCAGTATAAAATCTGTCTCCACAGCCTTACTTCTCTGAGCTGGGAAAAACAGCCTAGCCCAGGGCAAGTGTCAGAGTTCTAGGATCTCGAGCAGCTCAAAACCCTTTAATTCACAGATGCTTCCCTGCACTTTGTGTAGACAGAGCAGTTAACCTTTACCATCCTAGAAGGTAGATATTATTATCTCCATTCTACAGATGAGAAGAGAGGCTCAAAGACGTCCAACTGACCTTCCCAAGGCCACACAGACAATAAATCTCTGATCTAGTAGTTGAACCCAGGCCCTGGGCTCCAGAGCCCTTGCTTTAAGGCTTCTCTGGGCACTGTGTGAGAGACAGGATATTTTCCGGTTCTCATTCATCAGCCCATGCAGAATGTCTCTCAGGGGTCCCCCATCTAAGACTTTGTGAAGACAAATGCAGTGTCTCTGCTGTTTCTATGCTGTACTCGGGGCTCCAGAAATCCTTTGTGAGGCTGCCTGTAGTTCCTTCTCTCTAGGCATGCTCTGTGGCTCTTTTTCTCTCTATAGCTCTGTGCCTCCCCACACTGCTGCCTATGACATGTCATGCACGATGACATCTCTGCCTTCATCTGTCTCTTCCTCCCCGAGCCTGGGAGGAATCTCAGCCTAGGTGGGGCTGGACTTTGACATTCACTTCTGCTCTATTCTCATAAATCTTCTCTCCTCCTTGGCTTTTAGAAACCAAATCCAGCCTCCCTCAAAGGCTCTGTCTGCTTTCCATCTCCTCCTATTGCCACAGAAACTGTCTCAGGGGAATGTGAGAGAAGAAAGAAAATGAAGGTCTGAAATGTGAATTCCAGCCACTAGCACTTTCCCCATGTAGATATCCTGCCTTTGTGGCTCCACAATCTATCACACCCCCACCCATCTCCAATGAGGACCAGAGACTCGCTGTCCTCTGGAGGTGCTCTGCCCTCATTTGCTTTGAAACTCTGGAGTCTTGAGTGTTGCCACTTAGCATCACAGTCCTGCTTCCTCAGGTTGTAGCCTGTAGTAAATTACTCCCTGGGTCCAGAATAACTTCCCAAGGTGCCCTCTTGTCCTTGAGGCAGTGGGCAGCTGTCTCCCTTTACCCCATGAAGCTTCCTGAATATGTAGAGACTTAGATAGTCATGGAGACTTATTAAAACCTGAGAACAATCTCAGGATGCAATGCCTGAATCCAAGGGAAGTGCTCTGTGGCTCTGGGGTCCCTGAGGTCAAGTTCACTAGAAGCGGAGCCTGAGAAGGGAATTTGGGTGTACGTATGCGATTTACTGAGGGAAGTCTCTCAGGGGTCAGGGGGAGAGAAGCAGGGGGAACAGAAAAAAATCTAGACAAGGATGTGGTTTCAGCTGAAGTCTAGCCTCAGCCTGATCCCAGGGGGAGGCTCTGGAGCATGGATTGTACCATTTGTCTCACCTGCAGATGAGGAGCTGGCCTCTAGTTATTCTATCAGTGAGATATTAGCTGTAGGATGCCCCAGGTTGGGGAAATAAACTCCTGGGAAAGTTGGCACTTTGATCAAGACTGATCCTTCACAGAAAGGGTGGTGTGAGCAATTCAACACTCATGGCAGCTGGAAGATGGATACTCTGGTTCAGTAAAGAGAATCTGATGGTATAGCAAGAGCGTTCACTACACGGTTCAAAAGAACAGAGCTTTCCTTTCCTATGAGGGGTCCTTCCAGACAGGAGCCTTTGTCAGGGTTACTTTATTCCTAGGAACCCCCAAATCTAGCTCTAATCAGCCTGAGTAATGTGCATCATTGGTCCTAGAGTGTCTACATCCCACACTGGAGTACTTGGAAAAAAGTTTTGTGGCCTTAATGTCTTCCACAGAGTAGACATTCAATAGGTAGATGTTTAATTAGAATATTAGAATGGAGAACAGAAATACATTAGTGTGTGATATTGCTATTAACATTTCAATTGAATTTGGGTAGAAAGGGAAGGGATTCTGACATATTTACTACTATTTATGACTCTCATTTTTTAATCTTGTTAGGAAAGGAGATTAGAGAACTTCATAGAAGAAAGAGACCTTGGCACCATCTACTTCTGGCCCTGTCATTTTACAGATAAGGAAATCAGGATCCAAGGAGATCAAGTTCTGATGGACTTGTGGTTTTGTGTGTCTTCTTTTCTCTGAGATGGTGATGGTACTAATAATGATGGAGCCAAACAGTTTTGTGTAATTCACATACACTTGAAGGAGCTCCTGCATCTGGAAGACCTATCAGATGGGAACCAATCTCCCTGGGGGTGCAGAGGGGTGGGGTAGTATTGATAATTTAACCAAATATCTTGCTATGATGAAAGCATCTTTGGGGGCCGTTAGGTCTATACAGCAACGTGCTGTTGAAATCTGCAGAAGAGGTGGATGAAACCCAAGGAAGACTTCTTAATGGATCCACAAGTCCCTATGTCAGATTCTACTCTTGTAAATCTCATCTTGGCCATGGCCTCATCATTCTTGTATGTAAAATGAAGCTACGGATGCTCACTCTCCCAAAATGTCAGGGTGGTTCTGAGGTTCACATGATCAGCATAAATATATAGTCTTGTAAATCTAAGGGAAATATTCATGATTGACTTATTCATATCCTCTACTTATCAGTAAATAAATTCAGAACAGTTGAGAGAATTTTCCAGGGTTATGATGTGGAATGAAGCATAACCTCTAATGTAAACCAGGTCCCTTCACCCTGGCCTTTTAAATGAAGCAGAATTTTTCAAAATGTAAGATATAAGGGCAAAATCACATATAGTCAACTTCCCACTAGCCTTAAATTTATGGGGTACCTGACTTTGCATATCCACCTTGAGAGACTCCAGAGGAACTATTCCAACAAAGTTAACAACAGGTACTTCTTCCACTTTGCTCATTTCAGAGAGTCATTTTTTTCAAAATAATTTTCAAAAAGTTTTCTGAACTTTCCTACAAGGCACTAGAATATCATTTTATGAGTTAAAAGTGTTTTAGAGTCAAACGCTAGATCACTTCAGGACTAGAGTTAAGCTACACGCTCCATTTCAAGTTCACACTAAACCAGGCAAGACTGGAAGCCCACGCCAAGCCCGTGTTCTCAGCAGGCACTGTGTGAATCCCTGCCTGGGCATGTGCATCCAGCCATCTCAGACCTGGCAGGATCTTCCCAATTCAAAAGTCATTTTTATATCTTGTTATTTCTTCAAGGAAAAAAATGTAAAGGCTAAAAAGCCCACCCTGCCTTCTCACAGTTAAGTCACAATCATTAATTTATTGTATTATTGATGTGACTTATTTATATTATTCCATCGAAGATGTAATTTGGAAATGTCTGTGGAACGGAGGGATGAATGAATGAATGATTTATAGAAGAGGCACTCTATCTGAGAAGAGCTGAGTGTGGTTGAGGAAATCTGTTAAGCATTAAATCATTGTCTAGTGTGAACCCAAGGTCATGGCAGTGAGAACAGTTTGGGTTTTTTTTTTATATTGGAATAATTCTTTATTATTTACAAATATTCTGTCTCCAAGTTTTGGCTTTGATAACTTGCTTTTTCTGGGCAGTAAATAAAAGGTATTTACTCAACACATCTTAACAGAAGCCATTCTATTCCCTCAGCTAAGCCCTGATTCAATGCAACATGCTTAAGTCAAGTGTGAATTTGAAATAGACATTAGATCTTCCTGTTTTCTACTTTTCTTCTTAGTCTGCGATGAAAGAGCGGGTGTGTTTTGATTCGCCAAATTTACTTGATTTACTCCTGATCCTGACTGAGATTAGATGGAAACAGAATGTCATTCAGTGAAATCAAACTCCTAAGGGTTTGCATGTTTGTTGTGTTAGTCTCTGCTACATTGACTCTAAAACTGGCCCTGATTCTCTACCCCACCCTTGATCCATGCCCTTGGCAATGTGCCTTTGCAACAACTCCCATTAACAGGTGGAATCGATTTCCCCACCCCTGGAATCTGGGCTGGCCTCATGGCTTGCTCTGACCAATGGAAAGTGACAGAAGTGTGGTGTGCCACCTTTGAGCCAGGGCTCCTGAGGCCATGCATGTTTTGTTTTATCAAAAAACTCCCTCTACTTATGAATAAGCCTGGGTTAACCTGCTGGAGGATGAGAGATCCTGTGGAGGAGAACCTCATTGCCTCAGTCTCAGACTATCTATACAAGTCTACAAACAGTCAACCCCCAAATATATTGGACAGTCCATCCAAGATCAGCAGAGCTGCCTGCCCCATTTTCAGCTGATCACAAATATATCAGTGAGCTCAGTAAAGAACAGAAGAACAACCCAGCCAAGGCTGTAAGCAACAATATGTGCTGATTGAGTTCAAGACATTCAATTTTGATGTGTTTTAGTGTGGATCAATAGTTATTAATACCATCTGTATGTACAAATATTAAAGTATAACTGAGGCAGGGGATGTAAGATTACTTTATTGTGTGAGGGAAGTTCTTCATGGCATTTGATTTGGATACTGGAGATTGAATCTGGGAATGGGATAGGTATTTCACTGCAGAAGAGACTCCAGGCATACCTGATACCTGAAACAAGCACTGTTCTATGCAGCCATAAAGTATAAAACTGCTACCAACACCAGAAAGTTTAACAAAGACAAATGTTAGATAAAACTCCCAAACTGTCCAAGCTGTTGGACAGAGATGGGCTAGGCTGCCTCAGACTATGGGGAGCTCTTGTCACTGAAGGTGACACCTGAAGGGGGAGCTCTCCAAGGGGATGTGTTCACTCTGGAATGTGTCAATCACTACTCCTCAGGTCTGATGTGGTAAAAATGTCCAACTAAAACACGCTTAAGCAAAAAAGTATCCAAGATAGGACTAACTCTCTCATTTGCCCTTATCTTCTCTGCCCCTCTCCTTTCCTCTCTCTTTTCTGTGTTTGCTAATGCTCAAGCAATCTTTCTTCATGAATGGTAGCTCTAGCCTCCCAAATCATATATTGTCCTATAGAAATTCCCATAGAAATACAACTTTTCTCAAATATTGTCTAAGAAAAGGTTCTAGAATTGAGTCCACACTGTCCCAAATTGGATCACATATCCATCCCTAAACCCCAAATGCCCCACTCCTATGATGGAAACTGGGGCATATCCAGACATAACTGAGTGGGGGGAAAGTCAGCCGCATCCAAACTCCATGGGATAAGAATAGGATGAGGTCTTCCTCCAAAGTAAATGTGAGAGCTGTCACCGAAAAAAAAGAAGAATGGATTCTTGTCAAACCAAACACATTTGTGTTCTCCTCTCCACTGGATGAGTTAGACTTTATGACCCTAGCATTTTATTCTGGTTCTTCATCATAGTAAGAAAGAGCTCAGCCTAAAGGATGTGAATTCAAAGACGCAGGGAAATAAACCCGTCTTTTTGATGCCATTCAGTTCAATGTAGCTCAATTTAACGTATACTCAGTGAGGGCCATGTGGTAGGCACTGTTCTAGGTGATCTCAATTCATCAGGCAGGCAGCCCCACAAAAGCACCTGCCCTCCTGCCAGGCTACTCCCTGAAAAGACTGGAACAGATATGCCAAACTTCCTTTTCTCTTTACCACATTTCCATCTACCTTTCCTCCTGGCTTCCTTTTTTTTTTTTTTTTTTTTTTTTTTTATTTTAAAAATCAGGTGTAGTGGTTTTAATTTGTCATATTATATATTTCCTGGAAAATTATCATCATTGTCCTATGCCCTTTATTATTTATTTATTATCTTTTTATCTCTCTTCTCCATCCTCATTCCCTTCTTCCGCATAGGCAAGATGACTAGGTTTAATAAATAGCTTTTTGTTAGAGGCCAAGGCGGGAGGATTGCTTGAGCTTAGGAGTTCAAGGCCAGCCTGAGCAAGAGTGAGACCCCATCTCTACAAAAAATATAAAAATTAGCCAGGTGTGGGTGGCATGTACCTGTAGTCCCAGCTACTCAGGAGGCAGAGACAGGAGGATCACTTGAGCCCAGGAATTTGAGGTTGCAGTGAGTTATGATGATGCCACTGCACTCAAGCCAGGGAAACAGAGTGAGACTCTGTCTCAAAATAAATAAATGAATGAATAAATAAATAAATAATAAATAAATAAATTTTGTATGTGTTCTTATAATAAGTGTATTTTTACATGTCACATTTCTTAGCTTTTGTAAATCATATATATGCATATATATTAGATGCTAAAATATATTTGTATATAAACGTTATAAATATATATTTGTATATATGTTTAGATGTATATGTCAGATGCTAATACATATTTGTATGTTATTAGATATTTTTGTAGATGAGATGCTAATATATATTTGTATATTATATTTTATGTTACACAAATAATTTCGTACTTATTTATTTCTATATCTTACATACAGATAGTTTGGTTTCTACTGCCCCTTCCTGTTCTAGATTTTAAATCCACCCATGTTTCTCTGTTTCCATCCAGCACAGTTACTTCTTAACTTCTGCAGGTGAAGTTTTCCATTTCACAATTTTTAAGGAGTCTTAAAGTGTGAATGTTCTTTAAAGAAGTGACTTCCTGCTGTTATGTGAATGACTGACACTGGGCCCTGAAAGCAGTCTCCACAGGAGACGGAGCACTGTGGCATGAGAAGTGGAAGGAGAGAAAATGCAGAGGTGAGAGCCTCCGGGCTCTGCTGTCTCTGTCATCTGCAGGATGGTTCCTCTGAGATTCTAGGAAGAGCTGGCTTATCCATGGATCCTGACAGTGAGCAGAAAGAACAGCTTGGTTGTTCAGGGACAGGAACACAAACTGTAGTCCATCGAGAGTGCGAACCAGAGCTCCATACCCCAACCTGGCAGCACACACCAGGGAGAGTCCACTTCAGTAAAACTGAAGCACCCCCGCCTAATATTTCTAAAAACCTTTATCGGCTACCCCATCCTGAGCCTCATCAATATTTGCGAGGCCTCCCTTTGAATGGCAGGGAATGAAGAAAAGGAAGCACATTTTGGAAAAGAATAGTAAGTATTTCAAAGCCTGTCCCCCAAGCCAAATACAGAATTTTTGAATGTCTCAATAACTGGGAGTTATTAAAATGCTTATGCAGGAGAACCAGCCGTGTGCCAACTCTTCAAAAAGAGGTCTTGCCACTGGCATCCCTAGTTAGAAATAATTACATGGAATCCATAATAATTTAGTTTTACAAAGTCGTTCACCATTGAAACCCAATTTTGAGAGAGCTCTGGTTACCTTGTTAGGATGGACTTAAACGTTGGTATATATTTTATGGTTAAGTATGCACTTACACATGAGACTGTGCTCCACTGCTAGGTTGCACTTTCTATGGGCTTACTTAGTAGGTTATATACACCATGTTTGACGGAATTTTTGGCTCCAATTCTTTATCCTTCCTTGTAACCACACCCTTTCTGTGGCCTCATCCTGGATGGAATGTACTTCCCCACTGTTCATTTAGCACTTGGCCATATGACTTTTATTGGGCAATGAAACACAGGTACAAGTGACAGTGTAACAGTTCTGAGTCTAGGTCTAAAAGGCCCTGTTAGATTTCTAGCACCTCTGTCATCACAAGAGAAGCTTCTCCTGGGTGGCTGCTATTTCTCAGCTCTGGACTCCAGAAGACACACACATAGAGCAGCCCTGAAGACAGACTTGAAGCTGAAAGCAGAGCTGCCAACTGAGGCCATTCTAGCTCCACCGACCCTTAGCCAACACACAGATGCCGGCAAGAATAAGTGACTGTGGCTTGAAATACCATGGCCTATTTTCTTACATGTTAAATATATCCTACCTGACTATAAGCTATAATCAGTCTCCACCAAAGCATTCATGTTGAAACCAGGGATGTGTCGCTCTGCTATACTTGTTTTTAAATATACAAAAGTTCCCAAAGTATGGCAGAACTGCTGTCGAAAGATTTTATAAGGCAGAACACTTTCCAAAGCATTTATTCTTTAGGTCCTTTGACTACCATAATGTGATACACAAGGACGTTTAAATAACTCTGCTATGACCAGTAGGAAACATAAACCATTTTTCATCACTTTCCTTAAATACTATTTATTGCAGCATGGAAAGAAATGGAAGAGGATAAATGTTTTGAGATGTTTTTATGTCCTCATGGGGAAGAACAGCAATTGGTTGAAAAGGTAACTGGTTTCAGATGCACCAAAACACTCCTATTTACCCATTCCCTGAAATACTGAGTCCCCCAGGCTCCTAGTTGATGTTGGCTGAGTTAACTTCTCGCTTCCTTCTTTTTCTGTGCCTCAGGTTTTTCCTGTGAGTTCTCCATTAGGTCCTACTGTTCTCTCCTTGAGGTTCTACTTGAGGTACGGTTATCTGTTTGTAATTTTGGTTCTTTTTCTAGGGAGAATGGGCATCTGATATCTGTAGCCAGCCTCTCCCCATATGACTTCTCTAACACTTGCATTCCTGCCCCCAAAGTCATACTATTGCCTGCGATGATCTTGTCTATTAATACATCTTAATGTCTGCAATACTTGGCCTTGAGTAAACTCTCTATATACATTTTTTGTATCTTTAGCCAATTCTGTAGCTTGAGCTAAGATGCCTCCACAGATTCTAAGAACTGACATAACCCTAAGTTCAGAGGCTTCCTAGCAGCCTGCTGCTGAAGGAGAGTTAGTGAAGCAAATCTGTCATTAAATGGAAGTGTTGTGGCAACCAGATCTGTCACTTTTCCCAATGCAGAAGTCATGGGGACAAGCTGTCATCTCACACATGTTATTGTATTGTGCCAAAGCTCTGTCTAGGACTCCTAAAATGACAATGGATAAGAGGCAAAAAAGGAAGCATTTCACTTCAGAAGCACCACAAGCCCTAAGCATTATTTCCAGAGGCATGTTCTAAAACCATCTATTAATTTATAAGTATCTTTAAGTGACTCTGGATTTCATTTGTACATGCATTGTGTTGAGCAAGGGTCTTGATTACTTTCCAAGGAAACTAAGAAATTTGATACCTCCCAGGCTGACAAATAACAAAATGTGTCCAAGGGATTTATAATGTAGCAAAAATGGCTAGTAGATCACCAGAAAAATCCATGCTGTTCTTTCCTTAGTATTAAGTTGCACTAGGAAGCAGCTACCCAGCCAGGGACTACATTTCCTAGCACTGCCTTGCAGCTAGAGCCATGTGACTGTGCTCTGGCCAGTGGAATGTTAGCAGAAGTGAGAAAGCACTTGCACAGGACTGGTCATAAACAAATTGCACCTGTGCTTCTCCATGACCTTTCCCCCTCTGATTGACTGCATGGGAATATTTCACAGGACAATCTTGGAAGCCATGTATTAAAGATGGCAAAACTTTCGCTAGTGTAGGTCCTTGAATTGCCGTAAGGAAGAGAAGTGACTGGTGCTCTGTTTACCTGTCCAGTACTCTTGTATGAGCAAGAAAAAAGAATCTATTACGTTTGAGTCATTCTATGTATTGAGTCATGTATTTAAGCCTATTCTAATTAACGCCAAATGGCAGTTGTGAAAAATCACTGAAGATAAAGACAGGCTCTAATATCTCCAAAACTAACTAAACAGAAAATTTTTACTTACTGTTTTTTTTTTTTTTTTTTTACCCCTTTTAATGGCGTTACACTTTTGAGGATATATAGTATCTGAAAAAAAATTCTATGCAGGAATATGGCTGATCCACTCAAAATTGGATAATCTCTGCTGTCACCAGGCCCTTGGCAATTTCCAGAACTATCATATTTTTGGTAGCTGACATCCCTTTCTTTACCTGGTCAGCATCTGTAACTCCTTATTTGCTCGTAACATCTGAGTTTTCCTTTGTGGAACTACAGATCTCCCATTGCACACATTCTTAGTGGGAATAGCAGTTATGATATTCCATTCTTTCTTGATCAAGCGTTGAGCAAAAAACAAATCTAAGTCAATCAGACCTTCTCTACCTGGAATCTCTAATACTGTGTCAGGTAGAATGTAAAAGAAACTGAAAATGGTTACCGCAAATTCATTTTGATAGCTACACTCTGAAAATCATCACGTCCTGCCTCCTAGATTCTCTGAGTTATCCTTAGAACCCGAGTATCTCCCTTAATTCTCTGAACTTCTTCATTTCCTTTTAATAAATTACTTTTTATTTATGTTGCTTTATGTTAGTATCATATATTTGTTATCTATTGCTGCAAAGCCCAAAACCGAGGGGCTTAACCACAACAATAACTACTTATTATTTCTCAGTTTCTGTGGGTGAGGGATTTGAGAGTGGCGTACCTGGGTGATTCTGGCTCAGGATCTGAGGTTAAAGTCAGATGTTGGCTAAATCTGCAGTGATATGACAGTTTGACCAGAGATAGGCGGTTCCCTTCCAAAGTGGTTCACTCAGATGGTTGACAAATGGGTGCTGGCTCTTGGCAGGAGGCCTCAGGTCTGTTCCTCATGGGCTTTCTTGAATATCCTCGTGAGATCATGACAGGCTTCTCCCACAGAAAGTATCTAGGAGGCCAAAGAGGAAGGTGACATAGGCTTTATGGCCTAGTCTCTGGAGTTACATGCAGGAAATAAAGAAATGAGGAGACAATTCTTTTTCCAATTCAAAATAAAGGGAAAAATATAATGAGATATTTTAATGTATGTGTTCTTTGTGTTACACTCTATTGACCAGCCAGTGCCAGTCTTTATTCAGTGTGGGAGGGTTCTATACAAGGGTGTGGCTATCAAGAGAAGAAGATTATTGGGGTCATCTTGGAGCTCAATGACCACATGAGGGTAATCTCTGTTTCTCACAACCACAGAAACCTAGCTGGTGTACCTGATTAAGTAGAAAAAGTGCAGGCTGCTTTCACATATTCTTAAGAACAATTCTAATAGGTCTTCTAGAAAAATTCCACCTCTTAAAGAGCCCAAGAATTTGAAAGGATCCCTTGGACAAGATACATTTTTAACAAGTGTGTGTTCCTGACATTTGACTGTGATTATAGTGGATTATAATGATTAAAACTTTTCAATTCTAAAGGTGTCCTTAAGTCCTGGGAACTTTTAATAACAACACTCTACAAATTTTGTGATGCTGAGGCTAGGCTCAAGACGACTTTATCAATCGTGGCATGTGTCTATAGCAACCCCCTAATTTCTCTAATTTCCAAAAGATTAGCTTCTTAGCTGAGTATGTGCAGTAATACTTAAGAGATATTGATACACAGTCCCTGACTTATCCATGATGTGATTTAGGATTTTCAACTTTACCAAAGTGTGAAAGCAACATACATTCAGTACTTTGAGTACCCACCCAAACATTTTGCTTTTCCCTTTCAGTACAGTAGTCAATAAATTACACGATATATTCCAACACTTTATAAACAGGCTTTTTTATAAACAGGCTGTTTTATAAACAGGCTTTGTGGTAGATGATTTTGCTCAACGATAGGCTAATGTGAACATTCTGAGCACATTTAAGGTAGGCTAGGCAAAACTAGGATACTCTCTAGGTTAGGTGTATTAGATGCGTTTTTGATTTATGATATTTTAAATTTATTAATACAGTGGGTTTATCAGGATGTAACCTCACCTCAAGTTGAGGAGTATCTGTATACCAATACAAGTCATTTTGTTTTCTGCCCCATTTGTCATAGCATCAGATTGAAATCACTCCATTCCATAAATTAGAATCAAAAAGAACTGGGTCCTGTAATCCAACATCCTTGTTTTAAAGATGAAGAAACTGAAACCCATAGAGATTACACAATGTTCCCATAGCTGCACAATCAATTGGAGAGCCAGAAGCTGAACCAAAGTATCCCCAATTCCATACCAATATTTTTTTCCATTACTTGAGTTTCAATTGTGCTGTTTGACTAGTGGCTTGCAAGTCAGTCCAGTTGTTCCATTTGATAGCTGAATGACAAATAGGAGCATGTCATATTTCCTTCTGGGCTTTACCAAAAGCAATAATGTAATGAGTATATGAAGAAATTGTGATATAACTATTATTTATATATAATATATAATAATATAAATATAAATAAATAATATAGATATATTAATATGTAATTAAATATATTAGTATATATAATTAATATATAACTACTTTATCCCACTTTAAGCAGGAAATGGAGATCTGAGGAGTTAATTCTTTGATTTTCCAGTAAAAAATGAAGGCAAAAAGCATGAGATGTTTAAAAGATTTATAGAGTGTACAGATTAATTGTACACTTCCCTAAGTGAATTATGAAAGCACTTACCTTGTTCTTGGGATGTGATCATCATCTCACCCAGAGAGTGCCTAGTGGTTTTCTGCTTTTACCACCAACATACTTGGAGAATGCTTAGGAGGAGGCTGTTGTTGGAGTAGGGGAGGACCCTTGAGAGGCACAGAGCCAAGAGAGTGAGACAGAAAAGTAAATTTTGGTTCTTCCTAGTATGTTTAGCAAATGTCCTTGAAGATTGCATTTCCTCTCCAGTTCTTGGATAAGCCAGGTTATAACTGTTTTCCCTGAAACTCTTAAAATAATAAGATTTGGAAACAAGGATTCTTTGCCATATACCCTCACTTTGAAAATTTTAGATCCTGGGATTTCATGTCTAGCTTGAATTGAAGGAAAACTAAAGCAGAGTTTCTCACTTCAGTACGATTGACATTTGGGACCATATAATTCTTTGTTTTTGGGGGGGCTGTCTTGTGCCTTGTGGGATGCTTAGCAACATCCCTGGCTTCCACCTACTAGATACCAGCAGCACCTCTCCCCCAACTGTGACCAAAAAAAAAAAAAAAAAAAAAAAATTGTCTCCAGATCTTACAAATGTCCCCTGGAGGGCAAAATATATGAGGTTGAGAATCACTGTCTTAAGGGAATATTCTAAATCATACTGTTCCTAAGTAAACTACTGAAAGCACAAATTTATTTTCTTGGATGCATAATACTCTTTAGGGGCACTTAATTCACTTTCATCAAACAGTTATTTGGTGCCCACTTATACCATTCCTTTTCAATATATTACCGGAAGTCCTAGCCAGAACAATCAGGCAAGAGAAAGAAATAAAGGGCATCTAAATTGGAAAAGAAGAAGTCAAATTATCTCTGTTTGCTGATGATATGATCTTATACCCAGAAAGCCCTAAACATTTCTCCAAAAGGCACCTAGATTTGATAAATGAATTCAGTAAAGTCTGAAGTAACAAAATTAATGTATGCAAATTAGTAGCATTTCTATACACCCATAACAACCAAGCTGAGAACCAAATCAAGAACTCAATCCCATTTAAAATAGCTGCAAAAAAATTAAGTTTAATTAAAAACCCAGGAATATACTTAACAAAAAAGTTGAAATATCCTGCAAGGAAAATTATAAAACACTGATGAGAGAAATCCTAGATGCCAAGCAAATGGAAAAACATCCCATGCTTATGGATTGGAAGAATTAATATTGTTAAAATGACCATACTGCCAAAAGCAATGTACAGATTCAATGCAATCCCTATCAAAATACCAACATCATTCTTCATGCAATTAGAAAAAACAATCCTAAAATTAATATGGAATCAAAAAAGAGCCTGAATAGCCAAAGCAATACTGAGCAAAAGGAACAAAGCTGGGTCCCACTTATTTATTTTAAAGCTTCTGCACAGAAAAGGAAACAATCATCAGAGTGATAGACAACCTACAGAATGGAAGAAAATGTTATGACAAAAGACTAATAACCAGATCTACAAAGAACTCAAACAAATCAACAAGAAAAATACAAACAACCCCATCAAAAAGTGAGCAAAAGACATGAACAGAAGTTTTTCAAAAGAAGATAAATGGCCTACAAACATAGGAAAAAATGCTCAGCACCACTAATAATTACAGAAATGCAAACTGAAACTACGAGATGCCATCTTACGCCATCAGAATGGCCATTATTAAAAAGTCATAAAACAATAGATGCTGGCATGGATGCAGAGAGAAAGGAATGCTGACACACTGTTGGCAGGACTGCCAATTAGTATAATTTCTATGGAAAACAGTATGGAGATTCCTCAAAGAACTAAATATAGACCTACCATTTGATCCAGCAATCCCCCTACTGGGTATCTACCCAAAGGAACAGAAGGAATTATATCAGAAAGATACCTGTACTCATACATTTATTGCCTAAGTGTCCACCAACAGATGAGTGGATAAATAAAATGTGGTTTAGGTACACCACAGAATATTATTCAGCCATAAAAAAGAATGAAACCATGTCTTTTGCAGCAACTTGGATGGAACTTGAGGCATTATCCTAAGGATCTCAGAAATGGAAAATCAAATGCCACTCTTATAAATGGGAGCTAACCTGTGGGTATTCATGGTTATACAGAGTGGAATAATAGACATTGGAGTCTCAAAAAATGGGAGGGTGGAAGAGGAGGAGGTGAGGGATGAAAAATTACTTATTGGGTACAGTGAACACTATTGGGGTGATGGGTACACCAAAAGCTCAGACCTCACTGCTGTACAATAAATCTATGTAACATAATTGTACTTTTATCCTGTAAATATATTGAAATTTGAAAAAAATATTTATTCCCTAGGTATAGCTGCCACAATGCCCAATCTAAACAGTCCCCGTCCTTGAGGAGGTTTCATCTATTTCATAGTTGTGCTGTCACTCAGGCTATCGTTGGATTAGTTTGATTTATTTACTCCTAAAATTTTTCAGTGGTGTTTTAATTAAATTCCCAAACCTCCAAGTTTGGAGCCAAGTACAAAAAATTAAATAATGGCAAGACAATGTCAACCAATTAATTAAGACCCCCAAATACCATCAGAAGATGTTTTTGACTGATAAATTAGCACTCGAACTCACAAACAAAGGGAAACAGCTTATGTCCTAAAATTAGTTCTGATTTTCTCCTAGATTTTTTGAGAGTTTCATGAAAAGTAAAAAAGAGTTTTCTAAAACTGGAACCAAATTTTTGCTCAGATAAATTGTGTTGTTTGCTTTGCCAGCCTGAGTAGCTTCAAGGGTGGAAGTGGTGACACATGAAGCTCCATCAAAATTGCTTTCGGGGAGATAAGAAAGATAATAAAAACAGGGATGGACTGTTCAGTTCCTGGATCTGCTTGAGCCTGAAGTCACGAACTTGCTAACAAGTGAAATGAAGGCATTTTTAAAAGGCTCATCTTCCAGAGAGCCCGTGGTAATTTTAAGGCAGATTTCCCATCTAGACCTTATGATGTCGATTTATGAAAATTGAATTGGAGTCCTGAATCACTCCATAAATTTTAACTAAAACAATATACTCGCATTTTAAGTATTTATGGCTTGTGCCTCTCTGGGCTTTAGAAGTGAATTTTTGGAGGCATTCAGAAACTTAAAAAAACATAAGCATGCACTTAAAACTTCTTTTTAAATTACTGACTCACCCTCTAGCTAGAGAAGAGAAATCCCAACCAACCAAATTGAGATTTAGCAAGAAGAAAGTACTTAAAGAGAATTTACAGAGGAGCAGGAAAACCGAGGTGAAAATAGCTTTTAAGAAAAAGCTAAGTCTGAATAAACTCTCCTGCGAGAAGTGAGGGGATTTAGTTGCAACACATACCCTCAAAACTTTGGAAATACATGTGTTAATGGGAAAAGTGACTTAGCACAAAGAATGTGGATTTTGGAGTCACAATAGTGTCCAGATTTCACCTCTGCCATTTATTAGCTATGACTTCGGGCAAATTACTAAATCATTTAAGTTTAGGTACTCTTAATTGTAAAGTGAAGTTCTAATCCACTACTTAAGGGTGTTTTAAGGACTAAATGTAATAATATATCAAAAGTGTCTTTTCCATTATCTATGTCTCTTATACTGTAGCCACAAATTTAATTTTCATTTTTTCATTTTGTTTCCATCTGGTTAAGTATGGGAATATATTATGGGGATATATTATGGTAGATGGGAGTGAAACTGAAATATATAAATACATTGAAGACACATATAAATATAAACACACACACGATGCTATGAATACACACATGTGAAGCAGCAATGCAGTGTAATCTTGGGAACATGAGCACTAAAATTAGATTGCTTCCATCGGAATCTCAAATCTACCATGAATTGTGTTATCTTCAGCAGGTTATATAACATCTCTGTGTCTCAGTTTCCACATCTGTAAAGAAGAGAGAAATTACATTTTCTGCTACATAGAATTGTGGTGAAGGCTCTAAAAGATAATGAAAGACAAGTGGTTAGCACAAAAAGGGCTCTCAGTAAACAATGCATATTATTACAGAGATAATAATGCCCATAGCTCATGATAATAGTACATGCATAACACTTCAGTTTCTGCATGCATACATGCGCATGTCAAATTTTGAGGTATCTTTCTAATAAGTGCTTCCTATTAAAAAGGCTCTGCTCTATTCATTATGATAAAATTTTATGTGTTCATTCCCCATGCCTGTCATCAAAGTCAAAATTTGTCTTTATGCTATACTGTTCTGACCCTAACTTTGACAATACCTAAGAAATTAAGCCCAAAGGTATTTGGCTCTGCTTGGTTATTTCTCTCCAGCATTAGCCCTTTAATGTGACATTTCTGTAGCTGGGTGTTGTCTTGCTGTTGTGTGCTATACCTTATCAAGCAAGTGACGTAGCTTAATTCACACCTAATGTTCTTTTAACGTGCTTTGTCTTGTAAATACATGTGGAAAGATTTTTGTCTTTTGGAAGGATACATAGAGTACTGCCCCCCACACCCCCGCCACTGCCATATGCGCACCCTAAAGCTTGAACAAGAAACAAGAAAGACAGGTGAAAGGCAACTGTCACGAATGATTTTGTGTCTAAAGTGTTGAGTTTTAAAAGGAAAGCAAGCAACAGTGAGGAACAGTGTCATGAGAGATGTGTTTATAGTTTTGGGGATGGGGTGGAGAGAGCTCAAGGGGGTTACAAAGCCCAGGACTTGAAGAAAGGAATATACTATCACACGAGCAATAAAATGAAGGTCTGTGTTTATCAAACCAAACCTGGGATTTTATATGCTTTCTCTTATTCAATTTCAAATCAATGTTGTAAGATATGGATTATTATGACGACCAATTTATAGCTCAGAAAACTAGATCTCAAAAAGCTGAAATACTTGGCCAAGGTCACAGAGTTGATTCATTGTAAAATCAGGTCTGAAATATCCCCTCATAAGGTTAGAGACTCTTGGCTTCTCTTTTATTTTTTCTAATGGCCTGGCAAGGTTAATGTCATTATCTCCATTTTCCTGAGAAGAAAACAAGGTTTAGAAAGCATAGGTGACTTCCCGCAAATCAGCAATTGGAAAAGGCCAAAATTTGGATCCAAATGTGAGTCTGGGTTAGTATTGAGTCACAGAAGACATTTGTATTTGCGATTTTTCCAGCTATAGAGTATTCATATGGTAAGTTGGATTTCCTTTGAAGGAGCACAATCAATAAACTGCATTTATCCTGGGGAAGAAAGAAAGAATTATGGCCAGCCCTGAGAAAAGGAAGAATTAAGTGAAGAAAGTTTCTTATAAACTATTTTTCCCATATGTCTATGCCCTCCCTTCAGTTGGCCTGTCTCCGTCTGTCTGTATAACTTAGCTATTGCCAGGTAACAAAATGACCCCAAAACTCAATGGCTTCAAACCGTAAACATTTAATGTTGCTCAGGAGTGTAGGAGTCAACTGGGCATATCTTCTGGTCTTGGTTGAGCTGACTCACATCCCTGTGGTCAGCTGTGGGTTGAGTACAGCTTTGCTGAGGTACACTGTGCTTTTCCCTGCATTTAGGCCTGTCACATGTTGTCGGGGACCCGTTGTCTTTCTTCCATTTGGCCTCTATCCTTTAGCTAGCCTGAGCTTGTACATAATGCTGACAGAGTTCTGAGAGAGCAGGTGGATACCACAAAAACTTTTGAGGCCAAAGCTTGGAACTAGCACACTACCTCTTATCCATATTCCATTAACTAAAGCAAGTCACAAGCGCATCCTAAATTCAAAGGGATGGAAAATGGAAGCCACTTTTTTTCCCCATAAGCAAGTTTATAATTTATTTTAAAGCACTTCAAAAATTATAATGCCAGCAGGAAAATAAAAGAAAACATGATAAATCCAATGTATACGGCTAATATCACATTTTAGTCACATTTTTAGAAGCTTATGCCACACAGCCATTTCTCACATTTCTTCATGGAACTATGCTATTTTGCAGTGCAATGATTTCCAAACCTATGAATATGATGTCTCAGGAGCTCATCCCACTGAGGCCAACCTCGTCTATCCTACATTTATCCAGTCACTTCATAGACCTCAAGTTCCAACTCTCTAACCCAAACCTACATGCATCCATGCTGATTAGAACATGATTAAGCATCACATTCAGGGATCCATTTTTGATATGAGGAGCTATAATGACCTCCTGCAAAAAAGTAGAGAATGTTTCCTTTTTTCAAATTTAATCCACAGCTCTCATAAGTATGATCAGCCAAATTTGTTCTCACTAAGGTGTAAATGATGATAGAGTTTGATGTATCACCCCTATGTGAATGCTTGCATTATACCATGTAAAGCTATCATAGGAAGACTTCCACCATCATTTAGTCACTTACAGCATCCCCAAAAGACATCTCTGAGATTAACTGATAACTCTGTAAAAATGTATGCCTCAAAAATCTATTGCTAAATCTCAACATCTGAGATGGAAACATAGTTCCTTCTCTTCCAAGGCCTTCAACTGAATGGGGAAAAACCAAACACTTATGAAAGGGTTAAAGAAGCCAGTGGGGTTTTCCACGAGTAAGATAAGTTTCCCTTACCCTTTCTATTCTTCTCAGTGTACCACCTTCCTGAGAGCAGAACAAAATAACCAACTTTTGGGGAGCATCAAAATAAGGCTTGAAAAAAGGCAACAGAGGTGAAACATGCCTTTCTTCCCACCTAATTCCTTACTTCTGTCTTGAAGAATAAAAACCACCTACATAACTTGTCTGAAAGCATCCTTGGGGGTTCAGAGGAAGGAGCTAAACTGGGAGGAAGGGACTGTGTTGGTGGTTGCCCACCCCCCCAGAACACATATTAGACTGATTAGATCTAGATAGAGCTGGAAGTTGTGCTGAGAGCCCCCACCTCCTTTCCCCTTTTTTTTAAAAAAAAAAAAGCTACCATACATACATATATTTCTTTTCATTTAAAGAATAAACATGTTCCAAGGAAAAAGACTGACAATACCAAAAGTTGGCAAGGATGTGGGGCCATTGCAAGTCGTACATTGTTGATGGAAGTATAAATTGATACAACTACATTGGAAAACTACTTAACAGTATCTATTAAAATTGAACAAATGTCATCTTTATAACCCTGAAACTCCACTTCTAGGAATATGCCAAACAGAAATGTGCACATATGTTCACCAATAAACATGTACTAGTATGTGTATAGTAGCACTATTTGTAAAAGACTTAAATAGGAAGCAAACCACACCTATGGGGATAGAAATCTGGCTAATGTCACCTTTGATGGAGAATGACTGCAAGGGAGAATGGGAGGTGGGCTTCTGGGTGTTGGTAATGCTCTGTTTCTTGATTTTGGAGAAGGTGTGTTCAGTTTATGAAAATTCATTCAGTTCAATTATGGTAGGTGTACTTTCTTATATGTATATTATACTGTAAAACTTTTTTTTAAAAAAAGCCATATTCTAAAATAAGTTAAGAGTCTAATTGAATCAATGCAATACTAAAACCCACAGTGTTAAATAAAGCAGGGGCCATCACATTGCCAGCCTCCAATACCAGAATTATTTGAAGGCATCAAAGAGTTGAATTTCTATGGGTCAACTGGGGCCCAAAGCACTGCATACATAGCAAACTACCACAGTTAGGCTCACCAACTCGAGTTCATACAGCTGGAAGGGCTGAGTGGGATTTCACTGCTCATGAGGGTGTCTGGTTGTCAAGACTGGTTGTCCAGTTGTAACTAGTCAAGGTTGCAACTTTGCAAATACAAAGTTGACTGGTTGACAGGGTAGCATATAGTACCCATGGCTAGAACCTGCAGAAGCCTAAGACTGGCACAGTAATGGAACCATGACTCCCCTTGTCACCATGGAGCAGGGGTCCCGAGACACAGCGTCAGTTCTGCTTCTGCACTGAGAATCTGTGGGGACCCAGGTAGAGGCAACTGCAACACCACTGGGGAGAAATAAGCAAGAGAAAGAGGGAAACAAAAACAACCTTTAAGACAAACCTACAAAACAAAATTTCAAAACAAAGGACAAAAACCAACAAAAGAAAATGATTAACAGCAAAGAAGTAGGAGATGAAATGATTCTTGAGAAAATGAAAATGGTAGAGTGTTCTCAACATGAATTTTTAAAGTATATTTATGTCCTTTGAGAGAGAGAATAAGAACATTCATAAAAAGTATATTAAAAGTTTTAAAACAAATATATTAAAAGTGAATATGAAGGAAGATAAGAATCAAGAACAGATGAATATAAAACATGACAAAGAACTAGCTGATAATGTGCAAAATACATGCGACACTTCATAATATCCCCCAACTGGAAAATATCCAAATATCCATCAACTGATGGATATGTAATATATCCATACAATGGAATTTCAGCAATAAAAGGAACAAATTACTGTTATATATTACAACATGGATAAGCCTCAAAGATACACTAAGTGAAAGAAGCCAGATGTAAAAGAGTACATAGTGCATGATTCTATTTGCAATGATCTGAATGTTGTGTTGCCCCAAAATTCATGTGTTGAAATGTAGTCACCAGTATGATGGGGTTAGGAGGTGGGGGCATTGGCAGGTGATTAGATCATGAGAGCAGAGCCCTCATGAATGGTATTGGTGCCCTTGTAAAAGAGACCCAAGAGAGACCCCTTACTCCTTCCACCGTGTGGGGACTCCGTGAGAAGGTGCCATCTGTGAACCAGGAAGCAGCCCTCACCAGACACTGAAACTTCCAGCACCTTGATCTTGGACTTTCCAGCCTCCAGGACTATGAGAAATAAATTTCTGTTGTTTATAAGCTACCCACTTCATGATATTTTGTTACAGCTGCCTGAAAGATGCCATTTATACAAAATGTCCAGATAAAAGCAAATTTACAGAGACAGAAACCCTTAATTCTCCATCATCAGGATTTCTGATTCATTTATTATCTTTTCGTTAGTACTTTTAGAAGTCTTCTCAAGGTCTATGTGCAACATGGTGATATGTAAATAAGCAAAACCAAAAGCGGGTGTGTATATATTGTCTGTGAGTGATAGAGAAACAGAGAGGTGGATAGAGGGTGGAAGAGAGAGGGAGGAAGGACAGGAGATTATTTATTATTTATCTTGTAAGATCCGATAGGATCTCTGTTGTCCAAAACTCCACCCTTTAAGATATATGGGATAAAATGTGTTATAGTCTAACCCTCATTTAAACCCACATAACTAGTCTAACTGCCTTCACTAATGGCAACAGTATGTTGAGGAGAAGGGAGGTTTTTATCAGAAAGATGCCAATGGCTTTCCTGACTGCATTTTTCTTTTATCTATCTTTGTGTAAACAACACATCAAAATGCTAGATTTGCTCCACTTGGAATAGTCTTATCTGGAGTAAATGTATAGTTCTTTGGCTCAAAAATGCGACATTCAGGGTTGATTATACCCTTAAATTCAATCATCAAAATAGCCAAATTTAATCTGAACGTGATTCAAGACATTGTGCTTCTGCATCCTGTATAAGTCCACCAAGGACTGACCTCAAGGCACACCACGTAGAAGTTTCTTCCAGTGGTTCCCAGTCTTGGAAATTAGGAATTGAACCAAACTGATATCCATGCAATGCCCACAGATGGAGAATTCACTTTCCATCCAAGTCAAATTAAGTCCAGTGTATTGATATCTGGGATTGGGACCAGGACCTTGCATGCACCCAACAGTTGAGAACAGAACTCCCTATTCTAAAAAAAATAAATCTGAATAAAAAGGCTTTTCTTTGAAGTATTGTATAAAATCTCATGGAGTGGTTATAAGGATTTGTGAAATATTAAGGATCTTTGAGTTTGGAGAATTGGCATTGTAACAGTACAAAATTCTGTTCCTTTTTTTCTACTTTTCTTAATAACCCTGTTACACGACCTTCTAAAGTCTTTGTTCCCTTAGGAAACATTAGCTTATTTGCAATAGTCTGTAATAAAACTTGGAAGAGATACCCATAGCAGTGCTTCAATAATCATGAACATTGCTTTTAGCTGCAATTTTCCAACAAAGCATTCATATAATTAAACCCTGGAATAATGCTTTGGCCTAGAGTACAAATGTCCCCTCATGTTGTTTGTGATATGGGCTTAGCATTCTGCTCCTTGGGTCTCCTTAAGCCTTGTCACTTGGCACATGCATGACCTTAATCTCTAAATCAACTTCATGAATTCAGGCACAAGCCGTATAGCCTTATTCCTGGAAGTGCAGATCTCTTCCTGGCAGGGGCTTCACCTTCAGCTTCAAGAATTAGAACCCCCCCCTCTTCCAACTAACACAAGATCAGCCTGTTTGCTCACTGAAGGCCCCTGCTTCAGAGGATACTGTGATCGAAGTTGTCTGTTGGTGCAGTCAACATTCCAGTGTTCCATGACAATTGCGAGTCAGCATCTGTCTGCTAATGGCCACTTCTCTGTGGGTTTCTCCCAGCTATGCCATCTCCTCCCACTTCCACAGTGCACATTAATTTCCCCTGCATAAGGACCCCAAGAGAAGCCATTCTCCAAACTGACTCATGTACCTACCTGTCATAGAGACAGATTGCTTTCTTAGTAAGAGGTGGCCACCTGGTTGAGTCCTAAAAAATCCGGAAGGGAGAATATCTCTCCCTCTCTTTGTTGAGCCAAATGACTTCTAATTAAGATTGTTTTCTTCTTTTGTCAGTTTTTGTTTTCCTCTTGGCAATTAGACAAAAAGTGGCCCAGCCACCAGGTACCTTTAAAGAGAAAAAACAAAAGATATAGAAAACTAAAAAAAGGTTGAGCTGCTTAAAGGATTTCTTAAAGCAAGAGCTGTTTCTGAGTCAGGAAGAAAATACAGATATTAGTGTATAATGAAACCAGGAACTTGAGAGTCATTTAGCCAGAGGCTACAGACCCCCATAACAGTGCTCATTTTAGAGACAGCACACAACTTCGATCTAAGAAATACTATGTAGAGAAACACAGAGAGAAAAGAGTCAAAAAAAGGACAAGAGAGAGAAAGAAAGGAGGAGGAAAGAAGAACGAGACTAAGAAAAGAGGAGTAAAGAAAGGTGAGGCTTTCTTTTCCCCAACTGCTTATAGTGGGTATTAAAAAAAGTTCAGGGACTCTAAAGAGGTTCCACAGAAATGTACTAAGATAAGATTTGGTGCATCCTTGGTGCATGGAGTGTTTCTACATGTTAATCTATGCTAAAGAAGACACAAAGCACAAAGGCGGCATCTTGGTAGCTGCATATACTCATGAAGGTTTGCACACTGAATAGAGAGCTCCTGTGTGGCCCTGGTCTTCTGCCACTTTTAACCAGGTTGAAGACTCTAATGGTTGCCTTCTTTTGGTCTTAGTCTTTGAGCCTGGGGGAAAAAAACCACAAGGGCCCTCTTTCTGATGATGTTAGCATAATTTCCAAATGTTTTTTCCAGCTTAACTCTGGCAATTTTGCTTGTCTTTGTGATCAGCTTTTTGGGTCAAGAAAATGAAGAATCTTTTAATGAGTCTGTTCTCCTTGAACTGGACTGGGTTGCCACTGCGATCCCTCAACATTTGGTGGCAGCTCTGATGAACAAAAACAATAGGCTTTTTTCCTAAGCTCGCTTCAAGATGCCTTAATAGGAAACACATTCTGCATTCCCCATGTGCATGTTTTCAGTGCAAATCTTTATTTAATTTTAATAGAGAATTCAGTCCAAGGGTTCTTCCTTGTAACAAAGGGTATTACTGATGGGGACGCATCCCCAGGGGACCTTTTAGATGCAGACTCCTTAGGGGGCATTTGAGAGAACAGCAGTGCCCAGGTCCCCAAGTCATGTTGGCATTTCTGAAAAGTGATCTGTTTCCCTTGGATATACATATTTTTTCTAAATGAAAACAGAAATAGAAGAAAGAAAGAAAAGAAGAAAGGGAGGGAGGGAGAGAGAATAGAATTTCTTAAACTAATCATTAATCTTTAGGAATTTATGTCTGCCCTTACCTTCGCTTTCCAGACAATAAGTTGCATTTTATTTCAATTGATAATTTGAAGGGAAGACTCTGCCAGCTGAGGAAAAAAAAGGAAAAAGAAAAAAGAAGGGGATGTGGGAGAAAAACTTCATGAATTCTTTACTGTAGCCAGCACTTGTACCTTCTGGGTAATAGAGATGCAGCGTTATCTTACTTCCTGTTCATTTCTGAGAAGCAACATTCCCCTGGATTCTTTCTTGCTCTTTGGCTTTACCTCATTCTCCTCACCTGTCCTCACCTGTTTTCAGCAGTGAGGAAGCTAAGACTGTCTCTCTTCATTTTGCCCAGAGTCACCACTTGACTTCTTTGTCACAGAGAATCCAGGCACCTCCACCTGCAGCCTGCAGCCTGCAGCCTGCATGCTCTGATGCTGTTTGCCTTGGAGGCTTTATCCCCCAGAACCATCCAGAGAACGTTCTGTCTTTCTCTTGGGTGGGTTTATGTCACGTTAAAACTGGGATTAGAAACATAGTTTCATGCTGCCATCTGTTAATTACCATTACACAGCTTGACATGCCCGTGGGAAGCCAAGAGCCACTTGGGAGGGTCAGGGTAGAGGATGTATCTCAACAAGGAGACCCCTAACACATAACTGCTGCCATGTGTCACTTTGTAAAGTGAGACTGAAAGGGACATAAGGGAACAAGGGAGAAGCCCATTCTCTACTGTCTAAGGAAAGCACAGATGCTATGAAGCTTGTTAAATTTGCCCTATCATGACCTAAAAAGAACATACACATTTTCATCAGCATCCCAAGGCAAAGAGTCACTGGATAGAGTGTTTCTTACCCCCAATGCAATCCATATCTCTCTTTTCAAGATACTGGGAATTTACATGAGAAATGGGGCAGGCCATGAGCAGAACATGAAATGACTGGTATTCTCCTTTCAGCTTTCATGCATTTTCCTTCTTGCTCTGGCCCCCACCTGTACTGCCGATCAAAATTCCAGGGTTTATAAAGAGCTGGTGTTCAGCTAGGATTAGGTCAGGAGAGCAGAAAGTTGAGTCATTGCAGGAAGGCATTGAACTTGGCTTAGAAGCTTAATTATCTCCACCCAGACCTCCATTTATGAAGATAAAGCTTTTAAGCCAGGTGCATCTTTAACATTGGCATGGCAGGGTGTGCCAGATGAAGAGCCTTAGATCATATAAATCAAATTGTAAAGAAGATTCCTGCCTTGGTCTCCCTGGGCCAGTCTTGATCAATATTGCAAGTGTCCACTTTTTGGAGCTACCCACGTGGTGAATGAAGTGTTTGGTAATTACAACCAGCTTTGAGAGTACATTGCTTCTCCTTGGAAAACACAGAAGACCTGTGGGACTTGAAGAGCTATCATTTGAAACTTGGAGATGGGGATGACATCCTTTTCCTGCTACCATTATTAGCCCAAACTCCAATAGTTGGCTCCATATAGACTGAGTAATTCCTTAGACATACTTATCTTTCAGGTCCTCTCCTTTTTTCATCTTGAAATAAGAGTATTAGAAAGAACCAAAGTCACACAATGCTTTCTGACTAAGGAAACCTCATGATTTCTAAGCACCAAAAATTTTTGAATATTCCCCCTATCCACAAACACATTTCCCAATGGTATTTTAAAGTTAAAATGAAAATCGGTGAGAATAAGAGTGCTGCAGCCTCACCCTAGCATGAACAACATGCTAATCAAAATCTCTTCTTTTTGCTTGTTTTCAGATAGAGATATACACTACTGTTTATTTGAGAGCATCCCAATGTTGGGGGAGGGAAGAGAGTTCCTGTCTTTTTGTTTTCATTGTTTTATTAAAAACATGCTTTACAATGGAACTGCTTCTGAAATAAGTTTTTAATTCAACTTCCCGTATTATATTGCAGTAATCTAGGGTAAAATTTTCTGTTTGATGTGTTAAGAAAGCATGCAACCATTAGAAAGTAATATGGAGGTTGCTAGAAGCAATATGAGACCACAGTTTCCTAGGTACTTCAGGTAATGATTATCAGGCTAAGCTGTTGGGTTCAACCAGAAAATTCTTTACTTATATCTTGCTGCATATCAGGAACAGCTTTGGTTTGTGTTCCATGTAAGAGGACAACAAACCAGTGTTCCAGCTAGTTTTTCAAATGGAAATAAAGAAACCATGGAGATATTCCTACATCCCTTCCCTTAGCCAAGACCATTTCAATTGGAGTATGGGTGGTAAAGGAGGCTAAAGTTCTCCCAGTGAAAGATGTGCAAAGTTTGGACAGCATGCCCTTTTGTTAATTTTAGCAAGAACATCTTCCATTGATGGAAAAGGTCTTTACTCATGGTAAGTACATAGTTAAAATTCAGTACTGACTCTGCCTTGCCCTTTTTTGAGTGGGTCAACGTGTCAATTATTCCTTCCTAATGCCTTCTGGGTTTGGGAAGTGTTCAAACTATCTCTCCTTCCTGCTGCAATTAGATTTTGTAATGAACACATGTAAGGGCCTGCCTAGTGATTCTAAAATATTCTATTTTCTCTGGGCCTCCCCTGACCTGCAAGTCCTAATGATACCTTTGTTATCTTTTGAGCCTTGATTCTCTATATGTTTCCTTTTCGGGAGGTGTTGGAAGATTCCTCATTCTGCTTCCAAACCTTGGGGCTGGAAGAAATCTTCCCAGGTCAAATCCCTGAAGATGAAAAACTCTGAGAAACATGGAGTAACTTTTCTTCCAGGTCTTCTTAGGTTGTCCTTTCAAAAAATTCCTCTGTATCTATGGTTGTCTGGCATTTAAATAAAAAGAATTTATATACTAATACTCTTGTTCCTTTAGCCCTATATAACCACCATTTTGGCATTAAAAAGTAAAATATTTTATTCTGTTCCTTGACTCTGGAATATGTATCTATTTTGATAATAGCATGTTGCCTTCTTATCCCCTGCCCAGCTTTCTTGTTTTTCATATCATTGTTATTAAACATTCTATTAATTTAACTTATTTACCTTGCTTATTTCTCTTCCACTAAGTTGTAAGTCTGTGAATATAAGAATTTTTGTGTGCTTTGTTCACAGCTATGTATTCAGTACCTAGAACAAGTGTGTGGCATATAGAATGCTCTCAATAAATATTTGTGAAATGAATGAATTTCATGATGTTGAATATTAGATGTGATATCAGGTAACCAGCAATCACTCTCTATATTTCCATCACCAGGCCGAGTGCTCAGATATGCTAAATGAGCGACCCCTGATGACAGCCTGAGGCATCCACTTTTTAGATCCAGAGAAGAGTGGACCCATCTCCCACCCATCATCATTTCTCCCAGCTCCTAGGGAGAAGGAGCACATTATTCTCATGGTTGCTCTCACCCTGAACTCTTTCCACCTCAGTCTTGGGTCATCTTGGCGTGTCCCTATTTTGGACCACAAAGATCCAGGTTTTGTACATTTTGACACTCACCCACAGAGAGTTAATAAGAGTTTAAGGAGCTAATTCAGGAAACACATACAATTTTAAATTAAATTTTAGGGATAACTGCTCTGAACAAATCTTTTGGCAAATTTACCCTGTTGTCAAGCAACCTTCCTATTTTTCCCTTTTTCGTCTCTGCTCCCTGACCTTAATTGCAGTTCAATGACACCGCTAGAACAATGTGAGGAACCACATTAGGATGCAGCTCAGAGCTCAGAATTGTCCATCTCAGGAACAAAAGGAGAGCACATAGTCGCTGGCTTCCATCTTCCTTCGTGGGTCAAGTATTACCCCATGGGCTGTTAACACCCTTCCATTACAGAATTGCACATGCTGAGAAGATTCTCAGTGGTATCCCATACAGTAAAGAAGCCCCAGAGCAGAAAGCAAGAAAGATTAACCTTGTAGCTAATGTAAAGTTCTGCCAAGTTCCACCCATGTGAACTATCTAGCCAAGGCAGTGACTGAAATAAAGTATGGACTAGGGAACGATGAGGGAAGGCAGAAGTATCCCATACAAAAGGAAAATGTAATGACACCCCCTATACCAGTAGAATTAAGCAAATAAAAAGGGAACAATTTTATTTCAACCATAGCATATATTTATTTTTACACATATATAAATATATATATTTGTTTTAAATTTTTTAAAAAAAGAATGTTAGATTTCTAGTTCTAGTGATAGTAGAACAGATTCATATAAACCCCCTGCTGAAGACTATCAAAAAAACTGGTTGAATTACCAAAAACAAACAAATAAACAAAAGTATCTTGAAAGCATCAAAGACCTTAAAAGATAGGAAAGAAAAAAAACAGGCTGTACAATTTTTGGAGAAGCCAAAACCTGGAGATGCAAGCACAGTTAATCCAAGTTCCCTGTGCCTGGAGCACAAGTTTCTGATCCTAAGAAAGCAACTACAAACCTAAGCTGAATATTTCACAGCCTTATAGGGATGGGGCAGAAATCAAAACCCAGACCTTATTAAGGGTGGGAAATCTTAAAAACCACCCCCTTTTAAGCAAAGACCAGGGAGCCCTATTCCCTCAAATCGGCATAACAGTAATAATGGTCCTCCCTGGAT
>CAUYRT010013774.1:0-10104 GCA_963574885.1 Lepilemur ruficaudatus
GACGGGGTCTCCCTCTTGCTGAGACTGGTCTCGAACTGCTGACCTCAAGTGATCCTCCCGCCTCGGTCTCCCAGAGTGCTAGGATTACAGACATGAGCCACCACGCCTGGTCCGAATAGTACATTTTAAGATGGTTACAAATGGTAAAATGATATGTTTAAAAAATGTTTTTGACAATTTTTTTTTAAGTATAGGGTTATTGCAAGAGCAAACCGGCTAGGGCTGTGAGACCCAATTGCAAGGCAACATTGGGCGCCCCCTTGAGGTCCTGGTCCTGAAGTTAAGGTGACACCTGTCAACAGGTTTGTGGATTTTTCTCCAGCCGCTCAGCTGAGCAGGTCCATGCAGCCTGTAGTGGGCGGATAGCTGCGGGGCTTCCCTGTGGGACCAATGACATGAGAGTGGGCATGGGAGTTGAGGGTGGGTGCAAGGGAAGGACTGCGACGAGCAGCCGGAGACTCCAGGAGAGGTGGGACAGAGTGTTCGGACGCAGGGTGGACAGGGGACAGGTGGTTGGATTCATGAAGCGGCGGTCCTGGTGGGATGGAAGGAGTCTGGAGTTGGGACACCAGGTGGAGTGAGCTGGGGCACTTCCAGCTGGTGCTGGTGCTCGGAGTTGAGATCGTGGAGGGGGCGAGCGTGGTTGTGACAAGGAGCAGGTGGCAGAACGTGATATGAGAGCCACAAAGCTGAGGGTTTAGCTCTTCCCTGCCTTGCTATTTTTATCTCGCATCACTCTAATTCCACCCAAAGGGCATCTGGCTGGTACAGATCTCACCGCCTTGAGGATGAGGGTCGTCATGGCAACCACATCTCCATCACTTTGCACCAGGGGGTGGGGCCTGGCATTCAACTCCAAGCAAACAGCCTGGCCCACGTCCTGGGAGGAGAGAGCATCATTTGGAAGACCTTTCCTGGGCTGGGATTCCTTCTCTTACCAGCCTTGCTCCTTCCTCTAGGAAGCCTTCCAGATTGTTCCAAATCCCTCCTCCCTCATTCAATCTGGCTTCTACCCTGAATCCCTGGTCCTGGGAGAGGAGGAGGAAGCCATGGGGGTTGGGTGGGAGTAGCGGGTATCTGAGAGTTCATGCCAAAGACAGGTCATCAGGAAATACAGTCATACTATTTATTCAACAAATATTATTGAAGGCCTACTATGTGCTAGGAATTGTGCTAGCACCTGGGATCTAGCAGTAAATAAAACAAAGTCCCATTGTTCTCGGCACTCACATTCTATCAGTAGGAGGGAGATGGGTAATAAACACACCAGCAAAATATATAGAGCAGAGCTGTCCCGTAGAAATAGAATGCAAAGCACATAAGCAATTTTGCATTTTCTGGTAGTCACATTCAAAACAATAAAAAGAAGCAGGTGAAATTAACTTTAACAATGCATTTTGTTTAACCCGACTTTGGCAGGCAGAGCAATGGTCCCCAAAGGTGTCCACGACCTAATTCCCAAAACCTGTGGCTGTGTTACCTTCCGTGGCAAGAGGGGCTTTGCAGATGCGACTAAATTAAGAAGCTTGAGCTGGGGAGATTATCCGGATAATCTGGGGGAGGGGGGCTGTGGAACGACAGGGATTCTCATAAAGGAAAGAGAGACCCTCTTTCCGTGGACCTCCAGAACTGTCAGATAATAAATCTGTCTTCTAAGGGGACACCAAATTTGTGGCAATTTGTTAGAGCAGCAATAGGAAACAAACATACCCACTTGTATCCAAACTATTATGATTTTAACGTGTAATCGACATAAAAATTGCTGAGACATTTTACATTCCTTTTTTCCCTCCATATTAAGTCTTCAAAGTTCTATGTGTATTTTTTTTCCTCTGAGACTCCAGTAGATCTCAGAACAATAAGTATGTTGTACTTATAGCACGTCTAAACTTGGATCCCCACATTTCGAGAGCTCAGGAGTCACATGTGGCTGGTGGCTATTGCATTCGGAAGCACAGATCTCGAGTGTCAGACAGTAATAACTGCGGGGGAGGAGGTTAGGAAGCTCCACTGGTAGGAGAAAGGGGGAATCGTTTGGAATTTCAAACAGGGTGTAGCTGACCGGCCAACGTGGCTCTCACCTATAATCCTAGCACTCTGGGAGGCCGAGGTGGGAGGATCGCTCAAGGTCAGGAGTCTGAAACCAGCCTGAGCAAGAGCGAGACCCCGTCTCTACTAAAAATAGAAAGAAATTAATTGGCCAATTAAAAATATATTTAAAGAAATTAGCCGGGCATGGTGGCGCATGCCTGTAGTCCCAGCTACTTGGGAGGCTGAGGCAGGAGGATCGCTTGAGCCCAGGAGTCTGAGGTTGCTGTGAGCTAGGCTGATGCCATGGCACTCTAGCCTGGGCAAGAGAGAGAAACTCTGTCTCAAAAAAATAAAATAAAATAAATTAAAAATAAAAATAAAAAAATAAACAGAGTGTTTAAGGAAGTCGCCCATGAGAAGATGACACGTGAGCATTGAGAAGGAGCGAGCCAGGCAAGGGCACCCCAAGCAGAGGGAACTGGGGCAAAGTTCTGAAGCAGGATCACGCTGCAACCAGCCAGTGGGTGGAGCAGAGTTGGTAAGGGCAAGAGTGGTGGCTGGGCATGGTGGTGCATGCCTGTAGTCCCAGCTACTTGGGAGGCTGAGGCAGGAGGATCGCTTGAGCCCAGGAGTTTGAGGCTGCAGCGAGCTATGATTGCACCACTGCACTCCAGCCTGGGCAACAGAGTGAGGAAATAAACAAAAAAAAAGTGTCAGTGAATGAAATGGGGACAATAGACAGGTGACAGATGCTGTAGAGCTTTCTGGGCCACTGCAAGGACTTTGACTTTTGCTCTGAGTGACATGGGAGCCACTGGAGGGTGTTTTGTTTTCTGTTTTTGGTTTTTTTGTTTTGTTTTTGAGACAGAGTCTCGCTCTGTTGCCCAGGCTAGAGTGCCATGGTGTCAGCCTAGCTCACAGCAACCTCCAACTCCTGGGCTCAAGGGATCTTCCTGCCTCAGCCTCCTGTGTAGCTGGGACTACAGGCACGTGCCACCATGCCCAGCTAATTTTTTCCTATTTTTGGTAGAGAAGGGGTCTTGCTCTTGCTCAGGCTGGTCTGGAACTCCTGAGCTTAAGCGATCCTCCCGCCCTGGCCTCCCAGAGTGCTAGGATTACAGGCGTGAGCCACCTCGCCCAGCAGAGGATGCTCAATCTGCCAACTCAGGCTCTCACACTGAGACTGTCTAGCAACTGACAGTGAGGATGGCCCTGGCTGTAGACAGACCCCTTTGGTCCTGCATCTGCCACTCCTGGCTGTATGGCCCCAACCACATGACTTCACTTCTCGGAGCCTTAGGCCGCCCATCTGCCCAGCGCAGGAGACAGTCCCAACCTCCTTTAAGAGGCTGCACGTCCAGGGCTGAGTACAAGGGCTGGCCTGTAGCAAGAACTCAACGGGTGAGAGCTGGGGGGCTTCAGAGGAGTGATTTCACCCACCTGTGCCTCAGTCTCCTCATCTATAAAATGGGATCATCATAGTACCTACCTTTTAGGGATCTTGAGAGGATTCATTTGTTTAATGTTTACTGAACATCTAGTAATCATCAGGTACTCCTCTAGGCATGGAGGAATAGCACTGAATGAGCTTATGAGGATAAATAATCTCTCCCATCTCCACCTTGAATTCACCCTCACCCAGGCTTTTCTTTTTTAATCTTAGAGTATTACAGGGGTATAAACATTTAGGTTACATCAACTGCTTGTCCTTGCCCTCTAGGGTAACACCCTAGCGATAGGCCATATATACATATATACACACAATAACATATAATATAATTTTATATTATACATGGAGTATGGAGAAAAGGACAACTATTTTATATCACGAGGTCAGGAAGGCCCGACTGAAGAGGTGACATTTGAACACTTGGGGGAGGGGAGGGAGTGAGCCATGCAGATATCTGGGGGAAGAGCAGTCTAGGCAGCAGGTGCAAAGGCCCTGTGGCAGGACTGTGCTTGAGAAGGGTGAGGAGCACTAAAGAAGCCAGTGTGCATGGAATAGAGCAAGCGATGGGGGAGAGGGTAGGAGATGACGTCAGAGAGGGGGACAGGGACCTTGTGGGTTGTGGTGAGGACTTTGGCTTTTATTCTGAGTGAGGCAGGAGCCACAGGAGGGATTTGAGGAGAAGAGTGACATTATCTCACTTTTGTAACAGGATTCTGCTGCCACGTGGGGACCTTTCTGTTGGGGGCAAGGGCAGAAGCAGCGAGGAGGGGACTGCCATAGTCCGGGTGGGAGGTGACAGCAGCTGGGCTGGCTGTGGGGGTTGGACCTTGGATACATTTTGAAGGCCAAGTCAACAGGATTTCCTGTGGGATGAGATGGACGGTGTGAAAAGCTTCCAGCCTCAGTGCCTAGAAGGTGGTGGCTTCTTGGTTTCCCTGCAGCTCAAGGACATAGGCCACTCAAAGCCCTTAGCATGTAGCTGCGGGCAGGAAGGGCCCTACCTGCGCTGTGAAGTGGATGTCCTCAGCCAAGGTCCGGATTGCATCACCAGGAAGGAAAGGCGGGGCTGAGCCCAGTTAACCTTGGCAAGACTCAGGTAGGCACCCGGCACGAAGCCAGCTCACATCCTCCCTCCGGCTAGGTGAGCCTCTCCCTTCCCCAGGCCAGAGGATAAATAATCTCTCCCATCTCCACCTTGAATTCACCCTCACCCAGGTTTTTTCTTTCTTTCTTTCTTTCTTTCTTTTTATCCCTTATGAATATAGATGCAAGGTTTTTTCTTTTTTCTTTTTTTGAGACAGAGTCTCACTCTGTTGCCCGGGCTAGAGTGCCGTGGCATCAGCCTAGCTCACAGCAACCTCAAACTCCTGGGCTCAAGTGATCCTCCTGCCTCAGCCTCCTGAGTACCTGGGACCACAGGCACGCGCCACCATGCCCGGCTAATTTTTTTTCTATATATTTTTAGTTGGCCAATTGATTTCTTTCTATTTTTAGTAGAGACGGGGTCTCGCTTTTGCTCAGGCTGGTTTTGAACTCCTGACCTTGAGCGATCCTCCCGCCTCGGCCTCCCAGAGTGCTAGGATTACAGGCGTGAGCCACTGCACCCGGCCAAGGTTTTTTCCTTTTTTATCTCGGAGTATTATGGGGGTATAAATGTTTGGGTTACATAAATTGCTTTTGTACACTTTGAGTCAAAGTCACAAGTGTGCCCATCACCCAGATAGTGTGCACTGTATCCATTACATGTGAATTTACTCGTCCCCTCCCCCCACCTATTTGATTTCCCATGAGTTTTATTTCCATATGAGTACATTAGTGTTGATCGACTAGTTCCAATGTAATGGTGACTACATGCGGTGTTTGTTTTTCCATTCTTGTGATGCTTCACTTAGAAGAATGGTCTCCAGCTCCATCCAGGTTAATACAAGAGGAATTAGTTCACCATTTTTTATGGCTGAGTAGTACTCCATGGTATACGTATACCACATTTTATTAATCCACTCGTGTATTGATGGACACTTGGGTTGTTTCCACATCTCTGCAATTGTGAATTGTGCTGCTATAAACATTCGAGTGCAGGTGTCTTTTCTTTCATAAAATGTTCTTTTTTCCCTTTGGGTAAATACCCAGTAGTGGGATTTCTGGATCAAAGGGTAGGTCTACTTTTAGTTCTTTGAGGTATCGCCATACTACTTTCCATAGAGATTGTACTAGTTTGCAGTCCCACCAGCAGTGTAGGAGTGTTCCTACCTCTTTGCATCCACGCCAGCATTTGTTGTTTTGAGATTTTTTAAATAAAAGCCATTCTCACTGCAGTTAGGTGGTATCTCATTGTGGTTTTGATTTGCATTTCCGTAATTAATCTAGTCATATCTTTAGAAGGGGAAAGCAGTGATAGCACTTACTGAATTGGAATTACTGTCAAAATTCAAAAAACCAAATTAACCACAAGCCAGTCTTAGTTAAATTAGGACTGTCCAACAAAAATATTCTGTCACTCTTTCATGATCTGAATTCTGGTGTATGAGACCAATTAAATTATGGTACACATTTTAAAAAGTCATGAGATATTTCTTTTTTGTAATAAGGAAATGGCCAATTATTACTAATTAGTAGCTTTTTTGAAATAAGCTATCAAGTCTGCTCTTTTTCCCTTCTTCTTAATGCTGGTGAAGATCATTTTTGTTCCAGGGATGTATTTCTTGGGTTTCTCCAAATATACGATCAGTGTATCCTCTCCCCAAGTGATGCCTTTGTTTTTGTGGGCATCTGTGTAAGAGAATTCAGTGGCCTGACCTGTCTTCCACACAGAGACATTGGCCCAGTCTTGTACTTTCCTCCTTTTTCCACAGTGTGGCACTGGGCACACTTCTGAACAAAAATCTTCTTGCCTTTTTCAACATCACCCATATTTAATTCTCTCTTTGGTTGCTGATGGTATGAAGGTTCCCAATGAGAAGCCAAATGTCCCGCTCTCTGATATTTTAATTTTTTTTTAGAGACAAGGTCTTGCTCTGTCACCCAGGCTGGAGTGCAGTGGTGTGATCATAGCTCACTGCAGTGTGATGTCTTTTGATGTCTAGTTTGTTTGTTTATAGACACAGGGTTTCACACCATCGCCCAGGCTAGTGTGCAGTGGTGTGATCACAGCTCACTGCAACCTTGAATTTCTGTGCTTAAGCAGTCCTGCTGCTTCAGCCTCCGACGTCTTTAGGACTATAGGTGTGCACCACCATGCCTCACTAACATTTTTATTTTTTGTAGAGATGAGATCTCCTATGTTGCCTTGGCTGATCTCAAACTCCTGGGCTTCAGCTGTGCTCCCACCTCAGTCTCCCAAAGTGCTGGGCTTACAGGCGTGAGCCACCGAGCTCAGCCTGATACCTAGTTTTTAAGTGGAACTGCTGAGGCAAATTGGAATGCCTGTTGGATCAGTCCCACAGTTTTGAATGTCATTAAGATCAACAGGTAACCAACGTATCTGTGGGTTGGATTTCCAAGCAGCACAGTTTATTTGAAGAATGACCTTATAATATTTAACTCCATGACTGGCCACAGTCTCAAGTAATGCTTTTTGCCTTAAAGTCGAAAAACTGGAAATAATAGCACAGGTTGAGCATCCCTTATCCAAAATGCTTGGGACCAGAAGTGTTCTGGATTTCAGAGTTTGGAATATTTGCATTATACTTAATCAGTTCAACATCCCTAATCCAAAACGTCCAAAATCTGAAATGCTCCAGTAAATATTTTCTTTGAACATCATGTCAGTGCTCAAAAAAGTCTTGGATTTTGGAGCATTTTAGATTTTGGATTTTCAGATTTGAGATGTTCAACCTCTTCTGATTAGCACTTGCCTCGCATATCTTTTTCCATTCGTATCTCTCATCTTTCCAATTTGTCATGTTTTAGGGGTATCTCTTTTAATCAACATGTAGTTGGACTTTGTTTTTCTGACAATTTTTTAGTACATTTATATTTCTTGTGATTACTCATAAATTTATGTGTTCTACCATCTTTTTACTTTCTACTTTCGCGAACTGTGTGTCTTTATGGTCCCATCTTAACCTTTGTAAAATTGAAGTTTTCTTATTCTTTTCTCTTTTACTACCTCTGATCTTCTAATGATCACTCTTGAAATTTTAATATAAGTTATGCTTAATTTAACAAAGTCTAAAGTTAATTCCATCCCAACCAGTAGAAGGATTCTAGAACACTTTCAACTTCAAACAACCTCTCCTATTATATTTGCTATATTAGCTACCATTTGCTTTTATCCCTTTTTCGTCCTGCAAACTAGAAGTTATAGTTTTGTTACTGTTATATTATTAACCTATATATTTATTAATTTCATTGCTTATCATTTACTTTTAGTATTTCAGACCTTTTTTCTGGCATCAGTTTTCTTCTTCCCTAAAGTAGATCCTTAAAACAGTGACTTTCAAGTCCACAGTAAGAAACACGTTTAATATTGCAACTACACACATATACCTGAAACAAAAGTTTTGCAAAACAATATTTACCCTTATTATGTGCAATAAACTTCGGTTCTTGTTTTTTCTCTTTTTTTATGCCTGTTACAATCTATTAAATTGATACCATGACCTACTAGTGGGTCACAATCTATGGTTTCAAAAATAGTGCCTTAGAAGATTTTTTAAAGATTTATTTATGTTTTAGAGACAGGGTCTCCACTCTACCACCCAGGCTTGCATGCAGTAGTGCAATCATAGCTTATTGCAGTTTGGAACTCCTAGGCTCAAGTGGTCATCCTGCTTTAGCCTTTTGAGTAACTGGGACTATGGATACTACACCTAACTTACTTTTTTCTTTCTTTTTCTTTTTTTTTGGGACAGAGTCTCACTCTGTTGCCCCATGTAGAGTGAAGTGGGGTCATCATAGCTCACTGCAACCTCAAACTCCTGGGCTCAAGCAATCCTCCTGCCATAGCCTCCCAAGTAGCTGGGGCTACAGATGTGTACTCCAACTGACATCTGGCTAATATTTCTATTTTTGTACAGATGGGGTCTTGCTCTTGCTCAAACTGGTCTCGAACTCCTGAGCTCAAACAGTCCTCCCACCTTGGACTCCCGGAGTGCTAGGATTACAGGTGTGAGCCACCTCGCCTGGCCACATTTTTTTTTTTTTTTTTTAATAGAGATGAGGTCTTGCTATGTTGCCCAGGCTGGTCTTAAACTCCTGGGCTCAAGCAATTCTCCCAAGTTGCTGGGATCACAGGTGTGAAACAACATGCCCAGCAGAAGTTTCTTTTTTATGAATCTGTGTAGTAACTTTTTTATCTGAAATGCCTTTGTTTCATCAGTTCTGAAAAGTATTTTCATTTGGTATGTAAATAAAAATGTATTTTCTTTTAGCACATTGTAGATATTAGTCCACTGTAGGTTCTGTTGTTGTTTTTGAATCTGCTGCCAGTCTGATTATAGGTGATATTTTTTTTTCTGGGTAGTTTTATGATTTTGTTAACTTCGGTCCCTTGTAGTTAGTTTCACCACAGTGTGTTTAGGTGCGTATTTTGTTTTACTAAGCTTGCTTGGTATACTTTGTACGTCCTGTTTCTGTGGAATCTTGTCTTTCATTGGTTTGGAAAAACCTCAACCTTTGTATCTTCAGATATTTTTCTCGCATCTGTGCTTCATTCTGTGTTTCTGGGATTTCCGTTGTATATGTATTATTCTGTTCTCCATGGCTCTTAACCTCATTTTCATTATTATCTGTTCCCTTGTCTCTGGGCTACAATCTGAGTAATTTATTTGAATCTGTCTTCTAGTTTATATCTGTTTTTGAAAAAAATTGAGATATAATTTACATACCATAAAATTCACCTTTTTAACATCTGCATTTCAGTGGTTTTTGGTATATTCCACAAGATTGTGCAACTATTCCTATGATCTGATTCCAGACCATTTTTATCACCTTATTACATCTCTTTAAAGCCGTATCTAATCTGTTTTAGGGGTTTTTGTTTGGGTCGGGAGTTATTTTTTACAATTATTTTATTTATTTTTTTTTTTTTGAGACAGAGTGTCACTCTGTTGCCCGGGCTAGAGTGCCATGGTGTCAGCCTAGCTCACAGCAACCTCAAACTCCTGGGCTGAAGCAATCCTTCTGCCTCAGCCTCCCGAGTAGCTGGGACTACAGGCATGCGCCACCATGCCCAGCATTTTTTTTTCTATATATATTTAGTCGGCCAATTAATTTGTTTCTATTATTAGTAGAGACAGGGTCTCGCTCTTGCTCAGGCTGGTTTCGAACTCCTGACCTTGAGCAATCCGCCCGCCTTGGCCTCCCAGAGTGCTAGGATTACAGACGTGAGCCACCGCGCCTGGCCTGCAATTAAGAAAGTTTAAAAAATACCTAAGTTTAACATCATATTAATTTAACCAAAGTATAATTCCAAAAGAGCCAGAATTCGAGAATCTGAGAGAAGTATAATCAACTCTAAAACAAGCATACAATATACTCAGTCTAAAACATTCCAGAATCAATCTGAGAGTTAACTGAATGTCCAAGAAGCACAGCAGTCCTATACATTATGACAAAACTGACACACCAAGGCTTCCAGGCTCAATTAGTCCTCTGTCACTTTCAGGTGTGGAATCACATTC
>CAUYRT010013775.1:0-13495 GCA_963574885.1 Lepilemur ruficaudatus
TATTTTTAGTTGTCCAATTAATTTCTTTCTATTTTTAGTAGAGACGGGGTCTCGCTCTTGCTCAGGCTGGTTTCGAACTCCTGACCTTGAGCGATCCTCCCGCCTCGGCCTCCCAGAGTGCTAGGATTACAGGCGTGAGCCACCACGCCGGCCATCCTTCTGTTTAATTTTTTGTAAGAGTCAGGCCCAGGAAAAAAAAAAAAAAAGTCAGGCAGGGTCTCTGTTGCCCAGGGTAGAGTGCAGTGGTGTCATAGCTCACTGCAACCTGGAACTCCTGGGCTCAAGTGATCCTCCTGCCTCCCGAGTAGCTGGGACATACAGGTGCATGCCACCATGCCCAACTAATTTTTCTATTTTTTGTAGAGACAGTGTCTCGCTCTTGTTCAGGCTGGTCTCAAACTCCTGGTCTCAAGCCATCTTCCTGCCTAGGCCTCCCAGAGTGCTAGGATTACAGGTGTGAGCCACCACGCCCAGCCTGGTTCTTTATATATGATGTATATGTATACTTGTGTATATGTACCTGTATATTGCTAAATTGCTTCTCAAAAGGACTGAATTTGTAAAAGGCAAGATGTACAGAGCAGTATAAATAGTATGCTTTCATTTGTGTAAAAAAGAAATGGATAAGAATTTCCTATATTAATATATAACGCACATATTTGGGTGTATATGTATTAGTGTATGTATATAATATACTTGTTTATGATAAAACATCTATCTTGAGAAGTACATTTAAGAAACAGATTGCCTCTGGGGTGGGGAATTGAGTGACTGAGGACAGAGGTGGGAGAGAGACTTTTCAGTGTCATCCTTTGTACTTTCTGAATTTCAGATAGTATGAGTGCAATACTATTAAAATAATAGAGTAAAAAGCCATTAGCAATGGGTAAAAGTACCCATTGTTTTTTCCTTTTCACTCCCAATGCCTTGGTTCCGGCCTTAACCTCTTTCACCTGTGTCTTTGCCATTGCCACTACTTGGTCTCACTGTCCCTCTCAGTTCCTCTCTTCTCCACCCGTCTTTCACATTGCCACCGAAGATAGCACAGGTCAGAGCATGTCTCTTCCCTCCACTAAAATTTTTAGTGGTGTCCCATGGCTTGCAGAATAAAGTTCAGACTATTCAGTTAGCATTTAAAGTCTTCCACCATCTGGTCTCAACCTGCCTTTTCAGCTTCACCTTCTGCTACATATCTTTGTATACTTTCTCGTTATTTATTCCTTCTCCATGTAATCCCTCCCCAACAAAAAGGAAAAAAAACCAGTTTTTATTATTTCTATGTTTGTTCACGTTGGGTTTTTGGTTTCTGTGTTTTTTTTTTTTCCAAGCTTGAAATACACTTTCTCTCCACTTGCAGTTGAAATTGGATTTAATCAAGGCCCATTCCAAATATTATTTTCTGCCTCCTACCCCTGGCTCCATCCCACCAGTCCTTAGAATGAATGACTCCTTTTTGCTTCCCATAGTACATTTTTCATTCTGTTATTCAGCACTCATATTCCTAGTGGTGGACCTGTCAGTCTCCTTAAATTCTATTTTTAGACTTTCTGTGTTGATCCTTCTTTCCCGTTCCAGGATTCGTCTGACATTGTGCCTTTTCGCACTCCTGCCTGTCCTTAACATGATGGTTTTGTGATCTTGGTAGAACACACCTAATTATGTCATACATTAAAGAATGAGGGAGAGAAGCAGCAGTTAATAGGAATTGGTAGAATCCACTTACTATTAGTATGGCTATCTTACAGTTTGCTTTCTCTTCATCCTCTGTTTATATACTTACTGTTTTGGAATCTCAGAGACTATTTTCTCTTTGTTTTATAGATGTGTGAAAGAAACACCTAGAGGTGTGGGAAGAGAATGGATTTGTCTAAGGATACACAGCGGGTTAGTGGTAGAGCCAAGATTTAAACCCAGGACCCCTTCAGGAATGGCTGTTATGATTATGTAGAGAGAACATGACTTTATTTTGGGGTGATGTTCCTTAGTGCTTTTGGTAACACCAACTAGTAAAAAAAATATGTCTACCTTTTGCAAGCTGATAAACTACTTGAGGTGGTGGCCTCCGTGGTGTTTTTCAGAATAATACAAAGGAAACATTTCTGATTTAATTCTCTTGTTGAAAAAGGAGGTGGCTTGGTTTAGTCAGATTCACAAATGCAGACATTTGCAGTACTTAACCAAAGAGCAAATCAACAATCCTTTGCCCTGATCCTTCTTCCGCATCTTGCTTCCCAGAAGCAACAACTTGTAACCCTTTTAAGCTATTTGTTTTGGTATTTCCCCTTACATTTCTATTCTGCTATTTCTAGGCATTTATGACTTCCTGTTACAACAGTTGGGGACTTAGCTTCCTCATGCTATTTTCTACCCCATTCTTCTCCCTCCATTCTTCTCAATTTATTTCTAATTTTTATTAATATTTAGTATCTACATTATTATGACTATAAATATTATTTATTTTGAGCCAAGTGATGCATTAGGATATTTTCTACTTTTGTAAAACAAAAATACTTTTTCCAGAGTTAAAAATTACCAGACTTTTCATTTGTCTAGTTATTTGTGTACCTATTACCAATTCATTAATTTAACAAATATTTGCTGCCTACTATGTGCCAGGAATTTTTCTTGATGCCCAGGATATGTCACTAAACAAACTTAACAAAGATTCTTTCCCTTGTGACACATTCTAGTTGGGAGATAGACAAAAAAACGCAATAAGTAGGTAAATATAAAGTATGTTAGAAGTGAGAGGTGCTGGGCAGGGGGGAAGCAGAGCAGCATCAGGGGGATTGGGAATATAGATACAGGCAAGAGTCGTAATGCTAAATAGGGCGGTAAGGGTGGGCCTCACTGAGAAGGAGACATTCGAGCAAAGACCTAAACTCCTCCCAGTGATATTTTCTGCATAGTCAAATGCCTTGGATAACCTGACATTCCATTTTCCCCAGTGGCTTTGCTTCCATGAGCCTTCCGTCTCCCTAGTCAGGACCAGGTATTCTAGAGGCCAGCAGCAGTTGTTCCGAGACTTCCCTTGGCCACTTCCTGGGTTGAATCACCTGTGCTCTGGATACCACATCTTCCTTTTACTTGGTTCATTCCCTGTTTATAAAAAAATTTCTTCTATAGCTTTATGAGAAAGGGTACATGAAGACAGAAAAAATAAAAGTACTCAGAGTACTTTTAACCTTACATCTGATTGATAGTTTGGCTCAGTTTAGAATTCCAGGTTGGAAATTTCTTTCAGAATTTTCAAGGCCTTCTCCATTGTCTGCAAGCTTCCAATGTTGTTATTGAGGAGCACAATGCCCTTGATTCATGATTCTTTATCTGTGAAGTGATTTTTCTCTCTGACAACTTTTAGGATTTTCTGTTTATTCTGATGTTCTGCAATTGTATGATGATGAGATAGGCCCTAGTGTGGATTTTTGTTTGTTTTAATTTTTTTGCTTGGCATTTAGTGAGCCCTTGTATCCTTCAGTTCTGGGAAATTTTCTGATCTTATTGCTTTGCTGGTTGACTGAAGTAACTAAATTGATCTGCTACAACTCAAAAGAGGAGGGCTTTGGTGGTTCATGTTTGGTAATGCCATAGTACATAAAACCCTTGAAATAATGAGGCATTTTTTTGATGCAGGTATTTATTATTTTATTTAAAAAAATTATTGATGTAAAAGATAATTTCTTTTTTCCAGCTACTAGAACTTGGAACGGATACCTATGATGGCAGGTCTTGCTTGTTATGCCTTTCTCATTCATTTTACTTTTAAGGTTTGGCAAGTTATAACCCTCCTTCTCCCCTGCTCTTGTAGACAGGGAGCCTCTCGGAGTCTACAGAGGCTATTTGCTTACTTGCAGGTCCTAGCTGCCCTTTCACTTTTCTAAGTCTTTCTCATATATTCGGTCTAACCTATATTTATCTATATCTATCTATATATTTTAAATTGAGATAAAATTCACATAACATAAAATTCACCATTTTAACCACTTTAAAGTAAACAATTCAGTGATTTTTTTTAGCATATTAATATTTGCAATGTTGTATGGCCATCACCACTATCTAATGACAGAACATTTTCCTTGTCCCTAAAGAGAAACCCTATGCCCAATAAGCAGTTAACTTCCATTTTCTCCTCTTCCCAACTCCTGGCAACCACCATTCTACTTTCTAATTCTATGAGTTTGCCTGTTGTGAACATTTCATGTAAATGGGATCACATAATATATGGCATTTTTGTATCTGACTTTTTTCACTTAGCATAATGTTTTCAAGTTTCATACGTGTTGTAGCTTTACCAGTACTTTATAATGTTCTTCTTCTTCTTCTTTTTTTTTTTTTTTGAGACAGAGTCTCATTCTGTTGCCCGGGCTAGAGAGAGTGCCGTGGTGTCAACCTAGCTCAGAGCAACCTCAAACTCCTGGGCTCAGGCAATCCTTCTGCCTCAGCCTCCTGAGTAGCTGGGACTACAGACATGTGCCACCATGTCCGGCTAATTTTTTCTATGTATTTTTAGTTGTCCAATTAATTTCTGTCTATTTTTAGTAGAGATGGGGTCTCGCTCTTGCTCAGGCTGGTTTCGAACTCCTGACCTTGAGCAATCTGCCTGCCTTGGCTTCCCAGAGTGCTAGGATTACAAGCGTGAGCCACTATGCCTGGCCTATAGTGTTCTTAAATTAGGCTCCGAGTATTTGATTTTTCACTATGTGGAGAAAAATTCTGCATTTATTATTCTTTTAACACTAGCTTTTAACTTACCTTTGTACAAAACATTTGTTGATTATAAAATTATAATGAATATTTTTTCAGTATGCATTATTTATTTATTTTTTCAGTATGCCAGTACTGAGGTCGATGGAGAACGTTACATGACCCCGGAGGACTTTGTTCAACGCTATCTTGGATTATATAATGATCCAAATAGCAATCCAATGATTGTGCAGCTCTTGGCAGGAGTAGCTGATCAAACCAAGGATGGGTAAGGATCTTTATGTTGATGTTCTAGAATATCTTATTAAAAATAAAAAAAGCCCCATAAATTTACCTATTAGTATCTTATTACATATTTTGGGATACAGAAATCATCATGAAAAATGTATTCAAATTGGTTTTTGGGGGGTTTTTTTGTAAAATGAGAGAAAGCTGTATTTTGAAAAAGTAAGGATAGTAATTTTCCAGGGAAGAATTCTACTTTATAGGTCAAGATGTGAGCCATCATAACTCTTAAACCTCACTAACTGGTGATCCATGTTCTTTTTTTAAAATTGATATAATTTACAATTAAACCATGTCTGTTTTTTTAAGTTTATGAAAATTGTGTTATTTACTGCCATTATCAAGGACACTGGCATTTTTCTTTCTGTTTGAAAAAAAAATTACATGGGGAAGGCCATATTTTATATTGAATAATTTGAGCAGAATGGGTTCTAGATAGCCAAATGTATTTCTTTCATTCATTTAATAGATATGGAGCACCTGCTATGCTTTAGGCACTGTTCTTGGTGCTGGAATTATATCAGTGAATAAATTGCACAAAGATGATAAAAAAGTAAATTATAGCATGTTAGGAGGCTGTAAGTACTGTGATGAAAAATAACGTAGAAAAGCTCTTAGGGAGTGGTATTTATTCATTTATCTGTCTACATATTTATCTGGTAAACATTAATTGAACAACCACCATTTGTCAGGTACTGTTGAGCCTTATAAATACAAACATAAATGAGACTTCTGGCCTTAAGAAGAAGCTCAGGGCCTAGTGGGAAAGCAGATGATTAAACACAGAAAAAAAAAAAAACAATACTTTTGGGATAAGGCACCATAATAGAGGTAAAAGAGGTCCAGAAGGCACTCACGAAAGCATGGTTAACTCTGTTGTGGGTGGTCAGACAGAATCATGGATGATGTGATGCTTGTGAACTCTGGCTAGATGAACAGGAGCTTGTTAGATAAGTAGGGAGGAGAATTCCAGGAAAGGGAATAGGAGTGGCATGAAATATCAAGGGGCATACATGTATGTGTGTGTTGGGGGAGTGGATTTGTGGGAGGGGTTGTGTTGCCAGTACTTTGGTGTGGCTGTGGCATTGCTTTGTCACCGTGGCAGTAGTTGGGATGGCTGTAGGCTAACGACTCTCATTCTTGGAGGTATTTTTAGCTTGCTAGTGTATGGGTGTGTGACGTCACAGAAATAACAAAGTGCATCTTACTAGTGTGTTAGTTTACTCAACTTGAAGGGAAAAGCCACTATTATTTATATTACAGTTTATATAGGGCTGTTTTGTGGAGCAAATGTAATATTTGCATGAATTATATATGGAAAATTCTGGCTTGTTGTGGCAGTTTCAAGCTACATCCCCAGGCCTTCAAGGGCCCAGCTTCTTTCTCCTACCTGTAGAGGTGCTTGTGTGAAAAACTTTTAAAAACTAGGCAGTGAGGACACTTTAAAAACAATTTCCATTATCACAAATATGATCAGATTTTACAAAAATAGTAGGTTGGAGTGGGATAAGACTTGCATGCAGTGAAATCCAGTTAGGTGGCTGTTGTAATAGTTAAAATAGAAAGATATTGGTATCTAAGTTCTTTGAGTCCAGTGTTAGTACTGTATTCATTTTTATTGTTCCACAAAACAATAGTGGAACTGTGTGATTTACTGTTTGTTCAACACACAAATGTTTGTTGAATGAGCATTTTATATCTTGGAAAGATTTTATATCATTTATAAATGACAAGTATTGGGGAACTTGCATGTTTTTGTGTCTACTCTCTAAAAATGTCAAATCACCTGATAAGTCACTGTGGACCACTCCACAGCCTTAACTCAAAAAACGGCCTTCTAGGTCCTTAAGTGCAGCTTTTTGACTGAATCCAAATTTTGCAGAACAAATCCTATTAAAAGGGGTGCGGCAGAGAAAGATGAAGGTTTTCTTGCCTCCTTTGGTGCTTAAAAAAGAATCTTGAAATCAGAAGGCTGCAGGTTCCCCATCTCTTATTAAATGTAACATATGTTTAGCTCTTTTAGAAGTTATCAGAATGTTTATTGTTATTAATTTCGTCTGACACTTGTTTTCAGAATATCCATATCTTCTTTTTATTATATCCTTATCTTCTTAAATTCTTCCTTTCATGATCATCTGCCTTAGTCCATCTCAGTAGTGTGCCTTTGAAGCTTCATGTGGTTCTCCTAAGCTGAGTTGCATTGTTAAAGTAGAACATTTTCATGTGGTCAAGTGAAATCAAGAGTTTTTGAAATTTGATTTCACTTGATTTTTGAAATCAAATCAAGCGTTTTTAAAATCTGATTTCACTTGATTTTTGAAATCAAGTGAAATCAAAAGTTGCCAGAGTAGACTAGATCAATAATGGGTGTTGGCTAGAGGAGAATCTAATAATGTTAGATAGTGTTTACTTTTTTAAAAATCTATTTTACTTTTTTTTTTTTTTTCTTTTTGAGACAGGGTCTGGCTCTGTTGCCCTGGCTAGAGTAAGTACAGTGGTATCATCATAGCTCACTGCAACCTCAAACTCTTGGGCTCAAGTGATCCTCCTGCCTCAGCCTCCCACGTAGCTTAGACTATAGGTGTGTACCACCTATGCCTGGCTAATTTTTATTTTTTGTAGAGATGGGATCTTGCTCTTGCTCAGGCTGGTCTCGAACTCCTGGCCTCAAACAATCCTCCCGAGTAGACCTCCAAAAGTGCTAGGATTACAGGCGTGAGCCACTGTGCCTGGCCCTGTTTCACTTTTAAAAAGATAAATCTGTTCTATCTCAAATTTTAAAAACTATTTCAAATTTTAAATGAGTATATGAAATATAAATTATTTCTAAAAGCAGAGAAAGGTGGACTTTTCTAGAAACACAGGGGTTCTTAGCCTCCTCTTTATGAATGGTCTTCAGAGGTTCCTGAATTTCCTGAAATACAATGCAAAATGAGTGTGTTTTTCCAGAAATCCCAGGTTTTCAAAAAGGCCTGTGACTTTAAGAAGGCCAAGTATCATTGTCAAAGGTTCTTTTATATTCAATAGAATCAAAACTTTGATAATGTTTGATTTATGCCAAGAAGTCAAACCTTCCTCATTTAACAGTTCAGGAAAATGAGCCCAGAGAGGTTGTTTGACATACCCAATAATACAAAATTAGTTCTTTCCATTTTTAGTCCATTTTTCTTCTTATAATCATCTTTTTAAAAAGTTAGTTTCTCCCTCTTTATGTTTTCCACCTGTTTACCCAGGACAGTGATGAAATATTAGAATAATTCAATTGGTATAATATATTTTTTCCAGCCCCCAAATGTTACTTTGTTCGATTGTAGTTTTTTGGTGATAAGTCCTATAGGTATGTAACTTGAAATGGCAACATTTAATATTGCTTATAATCACTGGAGACCAAGTCTGCACAAACAGAACTTGTGTAGACAAGTTTAAGTGATTTGGTTAAGTGTATGAGAAAAGCTGGTTTAGGAGTGGTCAATACTATGCTATTGTGTGCTCTGACTCCCTCCTCCCATGTTTTCTAGCATGTAAACTGTCCCCTCTCTCTTCTTCCCTATCTCCTTTCCCCCAATAGATGGTAAAATAAGCAGGAATGTTTTGATACAGGTGCTTGCTGTGGAGAGCCATGTAAAAACAACGTTGTATGGTATAAATAGCATGATGGACTGTCTAAAAGTAAAAACCATTAGCCAAGTATTATTTATGGGACCTTGGCATAAACTTTGAAGTTCTGGTTGTATAATGAAAAGCAAAATGATTTTATGCATTAAATGCTGATCTCAGAGACTATTGTGTGGTCTGATCTAAAATATTTAGACAATTGCTTGTTTGAAACTGTAACTTCTAGAACTGTAGTTTCTATTTTTAGCCCTTAGTCAGAATTTCATCTGGAGGTTCTGTTCTTCTATAATGTGGAAAACTAGTTTTCTTTTCTGTTTTTCACAAGTGTTTTCCTTTATGTTCACATGCATATAGAGGAAACTTGAAAGAATTTTACAGTGAACACTCATATACCTACCACATAAATTCTGCCAGTAACATCTGACTACACTTGCTTTTTCACCTGTCTATCCATCCTTCTGTCCTTCCATGAATCCATCTTAATTTTCAATACATTTCAAAGTAAATTGCACTGTGTATCAAAATACACTGATACACTTCTTAAATATTTCAGCATGCACATTAGTAACTAGAATTCAGTATTTATTTTGAGTAGTGTCCTTTAGATGTAAAATTTATACATAGTCAAAATCATAAATCTTAAAGGTACATTTGCTGAGCTTTAGCAAATGCACACACCTGAGTAACCTCAGGTGACTTTTTTTGTTATGTTAAAACATACATAACATAAAATTTACCATTTTAACCATTTATAAGTGTATAGTTCTTGAATACAGTCACATTGTTGTGCAACCATCATGTATCCATCTCCAGAACTTTGTCATCATCCCATCCTAAAGCACCATACCCATTATTGAAGGACTCCGCGTTCTCTTTCCCTCCCTTTAACCAGCCCCTGGAAATCACAGTTCTACCTTTCATCTCTACTATTTTAGGTACCTCATATAAGTGGTATCGTACAATATTTGTCCTTTTGCATCTGGCTTATCTCACTTAGCGTAATGTTTTCAAGGCACATCTCTTGTTGTAGCACGTGTCAGAATTTCATTCCTTTTTAAGGCTGAATAATATGCTCAGTTGACTTATCTTTAGGTTGTTGATGCTTTTGTATTTTCTTAATTGACCTTTATTTCTTTAACTAAATCACCTATATAGCAAAGGTAACTCTGAGTATTCGCCCAATACTGTCTTATAAGGGTCTATTTAACTAGATACTAGAAGCCCTTTCTAGTTTTCAATATGACTTTAAATTTGAGGGGTTACTGATTTGCTGAATGTGTTTTAGCAGATCACTTGACAACTTTGGACCTTCTAAGGGTCCTTCTGGCTGTAAAGTTGCATGAATATATGGTTTGCCTTTTTGAGTATGCTGACAGACAAAATGTAGATATTTAGTAAATTCCATAGACTATATTTAAACAAAGGGCTACTTTGTTCTTGTGCAACAAGAGCCTCAAATCCACAGGTGCAGAGTGCTGTGTAGATAACTGATGAGCTCACCTTTCTGAAGGCAGCAGCTTCTGCTTGGCTCCAGGGGTTTGGTGCGACTTGGGACCAGAAACCTAGTGTTGCCTGAGTTTGCAATTTATCAAAAGAAACCAGAAGAAAACTGGATATTTATATGAAATCTTATGATTTTCTAATGTTGCCAACTAATGCAACTAAAAAAATAATACTTTGCATGCCAAAGAAAACACATCTGTGGGCCAAATTCAGTCTGCCAGCCGATAGTTTATTACCTTTCTAGTTAAGGAAAATGCCTTTGATCTCTTCTCATAAATATGAAAAGTTTTACTACTGAGCCTAACATGTTTTAAAGCTACCTATTCAGTATTTCAGGTTAGTTGTATTTTAGATGTCTAATTCCTGAGATTGTTTTGGAAAAAACAAGATGTTAGGTTTTTTTAAACTCGTAATCAGCCTACCTATTTTTTATTTTTAAAATTTCTCTTTAACCAGAGGAGATAATGCTGATAATTCATAATAAAAATTTCACACATTTCAGAAATATGTAGAAAGTGAAGTTCTTCTCTAAGTCCTGCCCTGTGTTACTGCTGTTTTTGTGTTACATATTCTCATACTTCCAGATGACACCATACCATTGATCTTTAGTTTCATTCAGAGCTTAAAACAATGAGTTCATTACTCATTTTTGAGGAGTGTGTGGATGATTAGAATGTTACCTGATATGTTGTAACTTCATTTGTTTTTACTTCTCCAAAATTTGTGTAATGATAACTATACTTTCTAGTTTTACTATATGTTTTACTATATGTTTTTACTATATAGTTTTACTATATGTTTTTTAGTAACACACCAATGCATAAGGCATATTATGAACATGGCCTGATAAACAGTTTTGATTACTGGATCATTCCTCCTAGGATTCACTAGGTGTATTCAGTTTCATGAAGGATTCTTTAGCATGCACATAGTCTTTAGTGCCTGGAAGCTTATTCCTCAGTAAAGGGCAAAGGCATAGTATGCATCATTGCTTTGGATATATGTAGCTTTAGTAATTTAAACATTTTTCCAAGTGTTCTAAGTAATGGAAAATGCAAATTTGAGTGTAAAATATGTTTTAGGTGAATAGAGGCATGAAATGAAAAATGTAAAGTCATTTCCCTAATAATGTATCAGGAAATATGTCTCTCTACAAAGTCATATATTCTAAATTGACTTTGTTGAAGAATATTTATGAATTGCTACTGTGAATCAAGTCAGTGCTCTGTGACAAGCCTATCTTCTTGGGATAGGGAATTCTTGGGAATTAGATTTTAAACAACGAATTGCATGATTATTTTGATAACAGTTGTACAAAGTACAACTGAAAAGTACACTGAAAAAGTACAGTATGCTGCTATAAGAGTATTTAATGGGGGACATGGAGTCTCCTGGAGGCTCTGGGATGATTCTCTTGAGGAAATGATATTTGAGCTAAGCTGTGTAAGGATTGGGTGCCAACTAAATGGGCAAAAGCTTGGAGGAAGTAGGATCATTCCAAGGAGAACAAATTGCTGAGTTATGGCCCCAAGTGAAAGGAACATAGATTGTTCTAATAGCTGAATGAGTGGGCTGAAGTGCAGAGAAAAGAGGTAGGTAAACAGCAATCAGATCATGTGGGCCTACAAGCCACCTGAAGGATTAAATCTATCCCTTTAGATAGTATGATTGTACTAGTATGTGTTGTCCAAACACATACTAGTATGTGTTGTCCAAACCAGGCCACTTGAGAGTCAAAGGGGGTGCTACTAATAATTAAGTAGGACATCTGGTCACTCTACCTTGGATGACCACTGAATAGTTAAGGGGTTTTAAGTAGAAAAGTGGGATGATCACATTTGTGTTTAAAAAGATCCCTCCAGCAACAATCTGAAGAGTGGGTTGGAGTAAGGCTAGACAGATTCAGGACAGGTAAGGAGGCTGTTGCCAGTTGTAGCTATTGAGAATGGAGTGCATTTTGGGGAATCATGAGTTTTAATGTATTTATTACCTGAAATATACTAGTTTCGAAATTGGCTGTTTTTCTTGGATTTCTTTCATCTTCAATGTGTTTTTTCTAAGAAACTAATTTTTCCTTAATTGTCCAGTGTTCATTACTCTATGTAATGTGTAATGTTCAAATGTGTTGATTGACAAAAGGATCTTCTTTTTTTTTTTTGTTTGTTTTTTTTTGTGGAGACAGAGTTTCTCTACATTGCCCAGGCTGGTCTCAAGCTCCTTGGCTCAAGCAATCCTCCTGCTCAGCGTCATGAGTAGCTAGGACTACAGGCGTGTGCCACCACACCTGGCTAATTTTTAAATTTTTTGTAGAGACTTGGTCTCACTATGTTACCAGGCTGGTCTCAAACTCCTGGGCTCAAGTGATCCTCCTACCTTGGCCTCCTAAATGGCTGGGATTACAGGCGTAAGCCACCACACCCAGCCAATGCAGGGATTTTCTATAGGATATCTTTCATGCAATTTTAGTTTCAGGAAGAAAAAATAGACTGATGAGTATGCAGATCTGTATGCATGTAAAACAAATTTTTATAATGTTGTTATTTGGACACCGGTCCTTTATCAATAGCAGCAAGATGGTATGGAATCTGTGTAGCAAGCTTGCTGTGGTAGATGACTCTAAACTAGCATATGCCAGCTCTATAAGGTCATTTTAGGCAATTTCTGTGTACTTTTGGCCACTAGTTAATTTCACAACCTTGAGTATGATAGGACTCATTAAGTTCTAGAATCCCAATAACGTGAGTTCTCCCACCTTTTTTTTCTTTTTCTTTTTCTTTTTTGAGACAGAGTCTCACTATATTGCTCAGGCTGGAGTGCAGTGACTATTCATGGGGCAATCATGGCACACTACAGCCTCAAACTCCTGCACTGAATTGATCCTCTTGCCTCAGCCTCCCGAGTAGCTGAGTTTATAGGTATGAACCATGGTGCCTGGCTCCTCTCCTTTTTGTTTTGAATTTTCCTTTAGAATTTTTTATTATTGACTTTTCAAGTATATATAACACAGAGAATAATGAGTAAATGCAATATACTCACCACCCACTTTCAATAATTACCAAAATAATTATTGAATTTGTTTTATTTATACCTCCATCCATTCCTCCTATCCTCTGGATTATTTTGAAGCAAATTCCAGATGACATTTCATCTGTCAATATCTCAGTATATATCTCTAAAAGATAAGAACTCTTAACAGTAAAAACAAAACCAAAAAAAGAAGCTCTCTTAAAAACATTAACATTGATATCTTAATATTATCAAGTATGTGTTTTATACCAGCATTTCCATTTTCCTGATTGTCTTATAAATTAGAAAATTGTCTTTTATTTTGTTTATTTTTTTATTTAAATTTTTTTTTTTGAGACAGAGTCTCACTCTGTTGCCCGAA
>CAUYRT010013776.1:0-33959 GCA_963574885.1 Lepilemur ruficaudatus
AAAAGCTCTTGCCCTGTAGGAGTGGTAGTTTTCTCAAAATGCATCGTCTCTGTTTTACTGCTAAGTGCCCGTGAGGGCAGACATAAAGCTAAACAAATTTGTTCTTTTGTTTTTGAATTCATCCATCAAATATTTATGCATCTTACCTCTCTCTGAAGCAATTCTCTTGCCTTCACGGGGCACAGAGGGCCGGAAAACATACAGTTAAAAGATGCTTTGATTAATGGTATAAGAGATACAGGAAAAATGTTTACAGGACGGGGTAACGAGGCTAGGTTAGGGATGCTTTCTCGAAACAGTAGGTGACATTTGCACAAGGGCTTCAAAAATTGACACGAGGCTGCGCAGGAAGAAGGAAGGAAGGAAAGACGCAGGCAGTGGGAAGCAGGAAGTGTCCCCTGCAGTCGGGGAGGTGTGGGGTTCTGAATGTTGATGCAGAGGGTCTGCCTTAGTAGCTGATAGTCACGGAACCCACGGAGTGGACGGTTATTCCAGCAAACCCCATGTTCCAGGAGAGGAGACTCAGAGAAACTGAGTGGCTTGTCCAAGGTCATACAGCTCCAGGGCAGAGTCACAACCAGAACTTGGGTCTTGGCTTCTTCAGGTGTGGCTGACGGGGTCGGGCGCTAAGTGTGCTCAAGCACCTGGAGGACTCCGTGACGCTTCTCTGCAACCTTTCAAGGATAAAACTCAGCTTAAACCGAACCTCCCTTTCTTTACAGAACATCCAGGAAAAAAGTCTAATTGCTACATTTGTGCCAAACAGCTAAGCTGGTCATATTTTCAGGACTATGGGATTGAAATTCATTTCATTAAAAAAAAAAAAGTCCTTTTTCTTTTTTTTGGTACTCTAGATGAGAAGAAAGCTGATGCTTCCAGAAATTATTGCTGTAAAAGAGTGAGATTGATTTTTCACAGGCAAACTTAACCCTAAAAGTTGATACAGATCTTGCCCTCCTCCTCTGGGAAGTCATTCCGGAGAGCTGGAGGGATCCTTACCCCATGGCTCCGTGCCCTAGATGGCTTTTGAGCTCTGTCTTATGGGACTGGAACCCTCCCATCTTTTTTTTTTTTTTTTTTTAAGTTCATAGTGGTGGCGGGTGGCAGAAAGGACGTGTTTCCTGTATAGCTGGGTGCAGTTTCTGGAGCCAGTCCGGCAAATCGATCGGGCGATCTTGTCCTTGATTCCTCTGCTTTCTGGGCTCCCAGAGCATCCCACCGTGCCTGGCTAGCTCTTAGTGTTTAAATTGTCCCCTCCCTGTTGAGGGTCCATCAGGCTGCCAGACCCTGGACATAGCACAGGCCTATTCCCTAAAGTGAAAAAATGAACAAAAACAGACAAATCAACTGATATGACCCCACCACTGTACATATCATGGGCAGAGTTAATCACAATGATTTTTTTAAACAAAATCTCTGTATATATGTGGATGACAGTTTGGTGACTAGAAATGACTAGCTGAGAAGTAACAAGGGATAGGGCTCAACCCTCCCCCAGTGCCAGGCCTTACTTAGTCTTGGAGGAAATGGAGCCTCAGGTCCAGTGGGAAGTTTATGGAAATACTGTGTTATCCAAGTTGCTTTTATAGTGAGTTCAGACTTTCTTTGGAATCCGTGATAATCTGTATTTCAGTGGAATTTATGCTACCATATATTGATACATGTTTGTGTGAAGTGGTGTTTATGCGTGTGTATTGCTCTACCTGCCGTCTGTCTAGCTAACAATTGCTTATTGTGCCTACTGTGTGCCAGGTGCCTCCCTCCAGCCTGGGATGCAGCCATGAAAACACACAGTCAGTATTCTCTGGGAGCTTACACCCTGCTGTAAGAGAGACAAAAAAAATAACAAATATAGCATGATAACAGGCAATCGTAACTGCTCTATTTAAAGCAAAACATGGTTGAGGCTAAGGAATAGAGGAGAATGAAGTGCTGTTTTACAAAAGTAGGCCAGGGAAAAGGCCTAAGTGGGTGACATTTGAACAGAAACTTGAATGCAGTGGAAAAATGACCCCAGAAACTACTGGGAAACCCACAAGTACAAAAGCTACCCATCCGTCCACCCCCCCATCCACCAGCCAGCCGTCCTCTTAATGGCGTGTCCCCGTGGAGCCCGGTGCACTAGATGCCCTACAACTGTTGAGAGAGAATGATTATCATCCCTTAATAGCATATTGGTAGAAATTATTTATGTTTTGAGGTGTTTTTTTTTTTAATTTTGCTTATAAGAAATTTTTCTTTTGTGTTTTTGTTTGGTGTTATAAGAGTAACTTTTCACTTGCAAGAGATTTTTAAATTCAGGAAGCACGTAGGGATACGGGCTCAAAGGTGAGCCAAGCCAGTCCCTCCTAAAGCTTAACTTCTTTGAAGGCCGTGCGTGATACTTCATAGGGTTCTTGTGAGAAATGTGAAGGGGACACGGTAGGCGCTCAAGCAATGCTGATTGCAAATAAAAGCGATGCTACTGCTGCCAGCAGACACATCGGTGGTAGGATGGTAGCCACCAGTGGTTTGGGAGCAGCGGTAGGCGCTGAGCCAGGCGCTTTGCATTCTTGCTTTCTGATTTGTGACAGTTCTGCAAGGCAGGTCTATCTCATTCCGTGTGTGAGAAAACCAGAGCTGGAGATAAGGCTACCATCAGTTCTCTTCCTTCCCTGACCATCCCCGTAGCTGGCTCCTATGACAGTGGAATGTCAAACTGGGATGACTTGAGACTCTTTCCTTAATCAGCAAAGGCAGAAAGAAGTTGTTTAAGTTCCCCCGTCTGTGAGTGGCTGCCGTCTGCCTTGCTGATGATTCATCACAGCGAGAGCTAATATTTCCCAAGGGTCCTTTAGCGGTAGAGAACACTCAAGGAGTGCTACAGAGGCTTCTGAGTTACTTACCAGATTTTATGAACTGCTAATTGCCTCATAAAGGCATTTTATTGAGCTAGAGTGATCTGTTACTGGCACTGACTGTTTACATACCTCAGTCCTTCTGCCTGTTTCATCTGCTCCGGGTCAGTGCACCCCTGAAAGCTCTGCTCTGTGTGCAGCAAGGAAGCTCTGGTGCGGTTCTTTACCTTGCATGTGTCCAACCCAGTGTCCACCACTGGTCACCAGGTATGGGGACAGGACTCTGCTTCTACACCTGGTGATTCCTCACATTTCTGTTATTCAGAGGGTTAAGCAGGGGAACTGCAGCCTGGACTATGACCTCTCAGTTGGATTAGCTTAATGGATTTGGCAACAGACAAGATCCATGGGTTTTCTGTCTGCAAAATGGAGGAAAGAAGAGAGAAAGCAGGGGTTTGTGCATGATGAATGGGCTGTTCCACTTCTGAGTCTGTACGAAGTTTCTCACCAAGAAGACAGAAATGGCCGGAGCAGGTGGTGTCAATGTTAACAGATGACCGAGAGAAAGTAGAACTAATTAGCGCCTATTTCATTTTTATTTTACCCACTAACTAGAAGGCCTTAAAATGAAAACGGTGGGCAAACAGGTTTCCAAAGTAACTGGAGTCCATAGTAATTGGGAAAAAAAATCATAGTGCAGGGGCCCAAAGGGCGCTCTGAGTTCTGCTTTCCATTTTCTTAAGAGAATTTGGAGATGTGAGTTCATAGCCCGGCTACCTGGTTTTCATAAAAACGTTATGACGGATGGGGGAGCAGAGATATATAAAGGAGGTGGGCCAGGCTGTCATGGTTTTTGTTAAGCAGGAGAAGATGGATTCCAAAAACAATAGACAGTTCATGAAAGAGAGTGACAACATTCCCCACCAAATGTCTAGAGTGGATTATTGAACAGCTGGTGAGTTTTGATAAAACGCTGGGAGTTTTCATGAGCTCTCTGAGAACAAGCAAAGCCAAATAGATGCATTACATTTTTGATACAGTTGCTGTTACGTCAAGTAAGTGCTGAAGATGTGATTTCCTGGAGATGGGTAACAGATTTTCTTCTAATATGCTTGGGAACTTGTTAAACAACAGCACATTGCTTCTGTCTGTTAAGAGATAACTTGTGTGTTAGACACAGACTGAGGCCTAAACACACCTTGTGCCCCATAATCCTCAGACCAACCATGTGAAGAAGGTGCTATCATTATTTTTCCTATATCATGGATGAGCAAATTGAGGTTCAGAGAGATTAAGCAACTTGCCCAAGGCCACACAGCCAGCGGCTGCAGAGTGGGAGTCTCACCCTGGTTTCTGTATCTCCACCACCCATGCTCTTGACCACAGTACCACACTGCCTCCTGAGGGCTACTGCAGCTGCACAGTTTGCCCCTGACGCATTCATTAAAGAATTGACTTGTGGTCTGGAGAGAGCTCTGGCCTCGAGTACCACAAGAGTCTTCCCTTTGCTTTGTGAAGGGGTCAGCATTTTTATCCGTGACCTGAATGAAAACGCAAAGGCACACTTGCCTCATAAGCTAAACCTGGGGTGGGGAACCTGTGGTTTTAAGGCCACATGTGGGCTTCCAGATGGTTCAGGGTGGCTTTTCAACTGAATCCAAATTTTACAGAACAAATCCTTTTATTAATACATTTTTTGTTCATCTTTTATATTTGTATTTTTAAAATGAAAGTTTTTAAAATACCAAAGAATAAAATAAGTTTCAACAAAATAATCTTCCCAGATTGACTGGCACAATTAGAACATTAGTAAGCCATAAGGGCTAAATGGAAGGCTGCTATGCTCATGATTTAGTTCTAACTTCCCCCGCCTGACTGGCGCCATGACCTCATGAGGCTGGTTGGTGAGAGTTTAAGGGGGTCGAGTACACCAGTCTGTTAGCAGCTTTTGACAATGGTGCACTGTGTTTCTATTTGAAGTGGCATTTGTGAATAGTTGTGCAGCTCGACAGTATTTTTTAATTCTGTCTGCTTAACGGCCTATCGTGTCAAAGAAGACCAGGAGAACGCTGAAGGAAGAAAACAGATTTTTTAATGAGGATTGGGAATTGCAGTGTTATCTTGTCTCTGCTAAAGATAAGATGATTTGCTTGCTTTGTGATACTGCAGTATCAACATTAAAGAAATTCAATGATCATGTGCATTATAACACAAGGACCACAGATATTTTATTAGAGGGAGAGGCATGAAAGGTTATAGTGCAGAAATTAAAAGATGAAAAGCAAAAGCGGAGACAATTCTTTCAAGCAGCAATAAGACCTGGAAATAATGCCACTAAAGCAACTTATATACTCAGGGGAAAAAAGGAAGCCATTAAGTGATGTAGAAATTGTGAAAGAATGCATTATTGAAGTTGTAGGATGCTTAGACGCTGATAACGTTTCAAAGTAACAACTGCCTCTTTCAAAAAGAACTATAACTGATCAGCAGCATGAGTTAGCCTTCCACTTAACAACTTCATGCAATGCTTCAAAAGGAAAATATATATGATCCAATTGCTTTGGATGAATCAACTGAAAATACTGACTCGGGGCAGGTTTTATACTTCATTTGGGTCATAACAGAAGAGTGTCTTTGCTATGAAGAGTTACTCGCTTTGGGCACTCTTGCGAACAGAACATGGGGAATAGGTATCTTCAACAACTTTCAAGATGGCTGTCATAAAGTTGGACTGAATTTGGTAAATTTAGTGAGTGTATTTATAGATGGTGCACCTTCCATGACAGGAAAACATATGAAGGGTTTATTGCACAGATAAAAAAAGTATTAACAGATCCAGATGCTCTCATTTCTTTTCATTGTATTAGTATCTTACATGGGCAAAATCTCTGCCAAAGCTACTATTTTAAGTGACACTTTGCAACAAGTTATAAGTATTAACTGTATTCCTGCAAATGCAACACAGCATGCTCAGTTTCTTAACGTGCTGAAGTTGAGGTATTCAACTTGTGAATTTGCCTTATCATTCCGGTATGTGTTGGCTGTTGCAGGGATAGGTGTTAGCCAAAATTTTACCTCTGCAAGAACAGATAGTTAAATTTTATGAAGAGCAGAATCAGCAATGTGAATTATGAAACATTTCTATAGAAATGGAGCATTTCTGGGTGATAACATGTTGAATCAAAATGACTTGAATCTTTCTTTGCAAGGTAAAGCTAAGTCTATATGTAATATGTGGCAAAAAATCCAAGCATTTCAAAAACTATCTTTTTGAAAACACTTCTTCCACAGGAAATTTCAGATGAACATTCCTCTCATTAGCAAAGGTCATTGATGGGCAAGATGATATATGAAAATCATCTGAAGAATGTGCAGCTGTTACAGACCTATTAATTGGAGAATGCAATGAAAGGTTCACTGACTTTGAGAATCATGACATCACACTCAAATTGGTATTTCAGCCTCATTTAGTGATATCACCAAGGCACCTAAAGAACTATAAACGGAATTGATTGATCTCTCAGTAGATGACATTTTAAAGTCATTGTTTGTTGCTAAGAAAGATCCTGTTGAAATAAGGAAAAATGCAATAGAATTCCCATGCCTTCAGCAACGTGCCCAAAAAATGCTTTCTTGTTTTTCAATCACTTACTGCTGTGAATCTACATTCTCCTACGTAACTCAAATCAAGATGTCCTTAAGGTCACAAATGACTGATTCCCCTCTGGAGGATCAGCTGAAACTGCAGACCTCCATGCTGCAACCAAATATTATAATGCTTTTCAACAAAAAGCAGACAAAGCAAAGTCATTAAAAAGTTAGTTAACTTTAAAATTAAGTAGTTTTCATTTTTTGAAATTATTAAGTACACAGTTGTTAGATTTTTACAAAATAATGTACATTTTTAAGTATATCTGATTGAAGTGTCTTGAAGGTGGCCTTACCTGATTGTAGCTAAATTAATGCAGCCTTCCAACACGAAAAGGTTCCCCACCCCTGAGCTAAATAAACAATTGGTGCAAACTGAAGGAACAGATCATACACAGGATGGCACAAAATCACCTCATCTGTTGCATCAATGGACCATTGCAAAGTGTAACATTCTGCAGCTTGGTTTTTAGTCTATTATCGTTTTCTAACAGGGCAGACGTGTGCAAGAGGAAGGCTCAGGATCAGAGTTTGTGACGAGGATGTGGGCCATTGAGAGCCTGCACCGGCCCGTCTGATGGCAGTGTTCTTCTCAACATTCACAAACCACCTGTTTGAGAATCTTCCCTAGAATGTCTGCTGGGGATTAGCAGTGGACAGAAGACCAATCCGTTCTACCGACTCACTGCTGTTTATACCAGATGCCTCCTGACACAGCAAGAGAAGAAAGGGAGAGGGGGAGGCATGGGGGGTGGGAAGCTGTTAGGTCATATGTCAGGTGATGACAGTGCCAGGATGGCTGGAGGCTCCCTGGGAATGTCAGTGATCCCCTTCAAGTCCCCAGCCAGCGGGTGGTCGAGTCCAAGCTAGAGCCCAGGTCTCCCGATTCTGTTAGCACCCTTAGGATGTACCGGTACTGCAATCTGCCCCTCCAACCTGGGCTTGGTCTCCTGGCCCCAGAAAGAGGACAGGGTGCTGCTCCTTGGCGTTCACAGGACCTGGACCCTCTGCCACACTCCATTTGGCAAATGAGTTTATTCTGTAAATATTTATTGAAGGCTGACAGCACTAGACAATATTCTAAACTCTGGGGAACATTTTTTTAATAGAGTAAGAAAGAGAAAAAAGAAGAAGAAATAAAAAAAGACACAAATACCAGCTTCCCAAAACTGGGAACATTCAAACCCAGAAAGAAGACTGTGAGGACATTGGACCTCATACAATATTGTAACAGCCCAAATACGCAATAACTTTTTTGTAGGCTAGAATGATCAGAACTTGGGTTTTGAAAAAAAGGTAGATTTTTATTCCACAGTAAAATTACCGCTCCTGATTCTTGTGGAGAAGCTGCAGTTAGGGGTTTTTCCACCGCGTCCGAAGCCAAGTGGAGAATGCCAGAAGCTTGGCATTCCTCAGGATTTTTGTAGGATCTGGAAATGAGAGCGTTTTGCTTTTTTACTGGCTTATAAATTAGGAGATCTTGACGTTCTTATTTCAGAAGCAAGTGTGTGTGTGTGTGTGTGTGTGTGTAGGCATCAGAAAAAGCCTGACCGTGGTCAAATAACCACCAAAACTGCCAGTAGATTAGAAAAATATCCCATTTCCTTCAGGCCCAGAGGCCATCCATTTAAGTAAATACTTTAATTAAATTACATCCTGTTGCCAAGTAATTTCTTAAAGAAGAGGGGGTAAATGGAATCTCTTCTGGGAAAGTTATGCTATAATCACTGGTTGGCTTTCTTCAGAGGGAGGAAAATGTTTATTTGAAAACCCTATTGTATTTACTTACGTGCCAGATCTCTGATTTCTCAGGGGGAGAGGAAACTTGTTCACTTCCAGAGGATGCCAAATTTAGGATTTGTCCCTGGTGATGTGGGAACAGCTATCTGGAATTGTTTTGCCTTCCCAGCCGGCCCCTGCCCTGGGGTGTGCGCGAGCAGCGGGGTCCCTTTGCTCTGGTGATTAAAGTTATTTGCATTGGACCAAAGCAGAGAGCGTTCCCAGGCTTGGTAGGTATCCATATATAAACTCTCCATTTTGCATCTTTTACCTACTTAAGCACAGTCAGTGCCTGGGCACAGACCCATGTGAACATTTGTTTGTGAAAAATGTTTATGTTTTTGCATAAAGGAACACATACTCCCTGTAGAAAATTTGAAAACACAATAAAGACTAAGAAGGAAAGTAAGAATAATCCATTTTCCCACAATCCAGGGATAAAGGACATATTCTGTCTTTCTTTTCCCTCCATTTTTTCCCCCAAAATACATACAAGTTGTTGAGCTGACACTGTATACATGAATTATTTCATAGGATTTTGTTTAAAGGAAGGGTGAACGGCCTCTGGCCCGAGGACCCGCGTTCCTATTGCCGCTGAAGCCTGCTCACCTGCCTTCGTACATTTTTAATAGAACTCTTCCGTCCTGTGTTAGGAAAGGTAAAAGATCTAGGATTCAATCGGGCACCTTCTTGGCTCAGGTAGAGAGTCTGTGAACCGAGAGGCCACAGGTCACTTGCCTCGGAGCGGCTGGGAATTGCAGCCTGCCTGCCCACTCTTGCTTCCTGGCTTGCGTTATTGCTCTAATAAAATGTCCTCTGCTGCAGTTCTGTAACAGCTGGTCGTAGGAGTCCCGGAGGAATTGGGCATTTATCTTGAACACAGGCTCTGCCCAGGCCCCCACCAGCGCAGCGAAGCTTTAATGGTGTCCTTTGGATAATTGAATGCCATCCTCCTGTTGATTCTGTGTGTATTTTATTCCACAAAATGCCCCAAAGGGTTAGTTGATTTTCAAAAGCTGCATGTTTAGACACCATTGGAGCCTTTTTTTTTTCTTTCCGTGGCCTTGAGATTTATGAATTGATGCTTTCCTTAGACAAATACCAGGGGGAAAGACCTTTGCTAAAAATACAAAATTTCATCCCAAGAATCCACAGCGGACGATCTCTCTCCTTCGGGAGAGCTGTTGCCAGAAGCTTCTCGGGGGGGGAGGAGGGGTGGGGGCCTGGCACCGGCCTGTCTGGTTACGTTTCATGCCAGAGCCACAGTCAGCGACACCACCACTGCCGTCCCACCCAAGATTTAAAAACCTGGTATCGTTACTGCTGGTTGAACCAAGGAAACCGGATGTGAACTTTGAAGAACTCTGCCCTAAGTCTAGCTCACCGAAGGGATAAAATACTTGGGAACCTTTAGATTTAAAAAAGCCTTTGAGGTCATCGTTTGTCAGACCTTGGATTTACAGAGGAGGAAACTGAGGCACAGCATGCACTGGGTCCCGCCCACCATGGCAGAGGGGAGGTGGGAGCCCGCATCTCCTGAAGCCCAAACCGTGCTTGTCCTGTGCTCCGTTGTAAGGACGCTATCCATGTGTCCAACTGAGTACCATGGAAATGAGACGCCCGCCATTGACCCAGCAGTTGGGTTGCTTGTAAAACAGACACCGACCTGTGTAGTTCCCACTTTGTTGTTAGCCACGACGAGTGTGTTGCAGAGTCGCGTGAATGCACCTGCGGCTGCCACGGCTCGCCATCTGGCATCTCGTCTTTGCCCAGGGCGCACCCTGTGAGGGAGGGACAGGAGAGAGTTTCGCCAGTGTTGCGAATGTCTGCCACACTTCTGAAGACATGTCCCGCACGCCTTCCTGGTGTCCGCTCGGGCTCTATTTGGTGGTGCCAGGGCCCCAAAGGAAAGCCAGGGGCAAGGAAGTAAAAAGACAAAGGACATCAATAGGGCCCTGAATGAGAAAAAAAATTAAAGGAGCTAAACACTAGGGGTTTTTTTCAAAGAGATGACTCAGTGGAGAAATAATAACAGTATAAAAAGAATTTGAAAAGTGTAAGCAGAATGAGAGAATATTAATTATTTTAACCTTTTACAATTTGTTCTGCACATGGGAGAAATGGGAGCCTGTTTTGTTTGGTTGAAACCTTCCGTGTGACAATAAATACTTCCTAAAACCCCAATTAAGGGGGCTGAGTTTGCTGCTCATTGTTCTACTAGTAAACCCTCCTCTGTAAGGCTGCCGAGGGTTTTGCGTACCTCATTTCCTGGATCCCTGATAGTGACTCTTCCTGTCTCGGGAATTTCACTGTACAGTCTGTAGGGGTGTGGTACGTCTGAGGTCAGTGCCTAGGTCTGCCTTAGCCGCCCTAGCTTCCGAGCGTCGGATAGGGCTGGGGCAAGAGCGCACAGCTTTTGGAGCAAGACCGAGCTGGTTCGTGGTGGACTTTGCCAAATGGTGAGGACTGTTCTGAGCCCCAGTGGGTCACCTGTAAATAGACCTCAGCTCTGCCCACTGAATGGATTGGCAGGAAGACTCATGCCAAGTTAGTCGATCAGTGGTCATCAGACTTGGCGGTGGTGATATTCAGTCTATCCTCACTTTGGGGCCATTGCACATATGGTTTTCATTTAGTGTTGGTCACTACTGTAGCTATCTTTGGCCAAGACAGGGTGGGAGGGGCAAGAATGCAGAATTCTGTAAGAGAAGGCTGGCCTTAAATGTTGTCCAGGATGGTCTCAAACTGAGGGCCACACCATGTGCAGGCATGTGGCAGGGGAGATTGGAGGAACAGTGGGGGCCGAGCCTGAGGAGGAGGGCTGAACTCTCCCTGGGAGCATCTGGGAATGCCCCCTAGAGGATGCAGAACCCCAGAGGTCCCAAAGGAGGAGGAGGGCTTCAGCAAGCTGTTCTAGATGGAGGGAGCAGCTGGAGGAAAGGCTGAGAGTCTGAGTGTACGGAGGAATTTCCAGCCTAGGGCTGTGTTGTGCTTTACCTACCCTAGAATAAGCGCAGGGGTGGTAAGGGCAGGTATAGTCAGAGATGAAGCTGGAAGGGAATGATTTGGATAGGGCTGTGTGTGGATTTTCGGATTTTACTCTATATGTAACAGGCGAACCATTGGAAGCTTTTGGGTAGCGGAGGTGCTCTGGGTTTTGGCAGAAAGCTCTGGCGGCCGTGAGCGGTGGGTTGGCGTGGGAAGCAGCTGCAGGTGGGAAGGCCCCTTGGAAGGCAGTTGCAATACTCCTAGCAAGCTGTCAGGAGGAAGTGGACCAGCTCAGAGATGCAGTAAGGAGACGGCTTTGGGAAACATCACAGAAACAATATTAAAAAGATTTAGAGCCTGGTTGGATTGAGCGTAGAAGGGACAGGGAAGAGATGACAATTACTCTGAAATTTCAAGTCTGTGCAACTGGCAGCTGTGATAGGAAGTCAGGGCAGACCGAGAGGGAGAAATGAGAAAAAACAAGTCGTGTTTGGGCATCTTGATTTTGAGGCATCAGGGGAAGTCCATGGCAGTGTATTCAGCTGGCAGTGTGGGGTATGGGTTTGGAACATAGAGGACAGATCAGAAAAAGATATATACAAGAAATTTCATAATGCTACCTTATATTTGTATAAAATTTTACACCTTAGCAAAGAATCTCATATGGAAACAAACAAAAAAGCTCCACGGATGGGGCATTATTACCATTCCATTTTGTGGATGAGGAAACTGAGGTCATGCGCGCATAGATTTGAGGATTAGAGCAGGGAGTCAAGTTGAAGGATATGAACCAAGCACATGGTTCAAGCTCCTGGAACACTGAGATTCACAACGGTCTCCCCGTCCCCAGGAGCACAGGAACTTCCTCCTCCCATATTCTCCCTCCACCTCCCGCCCCATGAGTGGAGAAGTCACCTCGTTCATGCTTGGGCAGCTACGTAGACATTCCACTCACTTTGTCTCTTGAAGGGCGATACGTGGGGAGACAGTGATCAAAGGAGAACAGGGGAGGAACAGAGGTGACTTCCAGCTGGGACTGGAGTGTGCTCCTTCAGCCTGAGCCTCTACCACGTGCCACCTGCTATTCTGAGAGCTGCGGATGCAGCAGTGAACAAAATAGGCAAAAATCCCGTCCCACTCAGATCTCTCATTCTGTTGAGGAGAGAGACAGCAAACAGTGTGAGCAGAGTAGGTGGTTGTAGCTGGTGATAGGGGCAGGGAGAGGCTGCAGGGGGACAATTTTGGTGTAGATGGGGCGGGTCTCATTGAGACAGTGGCCTGTAAGTGAAGACATCAAAAGAGTGAGATGCGGGTTGTCTGGTGGAGGAGCATTCCAGAGAGGCCAGCAGGGGCTGGGGCTTACTGGAGCAGGCCTGCCCGGTTAGGGAAGCTGGCAGGCTGGTGTGGCTGGGGCACAGTGGGGGAGGGGAGGGCCACAGCAGATCATGTAGAATCTCGGTGACCTTTGGGTTAATCTTGGCTTTTAGCAGAAGGACCTGGGGAGCCATTGCAGGGTGCAGAGCAGAGAAGGGGTGTGATCTGAGGACTCCTGGGTGCTCTGGCGAGAGTGGATCACGAGGGGTAGGAGGAAAGCGGGACTACATGCAGGGATCCGGGGAGGGCTCCTGGGGATTGGGGGCAGGGGATAGCACGGATGCATCCTAAAGGGAACTCCGACTGAATGTTCGGACAGATTCCATGTGGAGAATGGGAAGAGGCCAGGTGTCCAGGATGGCCTGAGTAATTGGACGGATGGGACACTGGTCAGAGACAAGCTTGCACTTGGATGTGCTAAGTTGGAGATACCTCTGGGACATCCAAGTGGAGGTGCTGGGTGGGCACGTGGGCATGGAGGTCAGGGAGATGTCATCAGTATAGAGATGGAACTTAATACTGCAGGGTTGGGTGAGATGGTGCAGGGAGCAGGTGTAGATAAAACAGGGAGCCTGCTACGCTCCTGGCTGAGTGATCACAAGAGGAGGACCTGGCCCAGAGGAAGCATCCAGGGCGACGGGGGCATGTGGAAGCCTTGTAGGCACGGAAATAAAGTGTCTCCAGGAGGAAGAGGGATCAACTGGGTCTAAAGTAGAGGGTGGGTCAAGGCAGATGACAGTGGCCATTGGGTTTGTCCTCTCCCAGTGGTGACATGAGAAGAGAGCCAGTGAGTCCATTCATCAATTCTGTCCCTGCTTTAATACCATCAGCTCCATCCCTTCCTGATTTCCTGTGCATCCCTCCCCCAGCGCTGTAATGTTACCACATTTTGCAGCTGTGGGAACTGGGGTTTGGAGAGGTTCATTGGTTTGTCCAAGGTCAGAGTTAAAGGGGCCGAGCAGGATGGGAAATCCAGGATGGCAAGGCTCCTAGGCACGTGGTTCTTCCAGCTGCAGGCAGATCCTCCGGTGGCTCAGAACGGCACCAAGGAGACCATTCACTGGGCTCCGTCCCCTGAGCTGGCCACACAGGGGGACTGCCTGCCGTTTCTCCAGGTGGCCTCTCGAGTCACCTGGACACCCGTAGATGAAGTTGTATAAAGATATAGGACCAGATTGGCAATGACTCCAAACCATAATCGCTCTGTGCTGTATATGTTATGTTGATAGCGGCAAGTGGAAAACATCACAGCTTTCTTTTGCTATTTCCTTTGTCCAAAGTATGTTTGCTAAAAATCCCTGTTGTGTGGCCTGAAGGGATATAGAAATCCAGATGTTTAAATATAGAATATACAAACTCAAGCAAATATGCACACTGTGAATTCTAAGAGGACTCTCAGGCTGGCAGAGTGGTCTAAGAGAGGACCAGGAACCAGGCTGCAGACTGCCTGGTTTCACTTCCCATCGCCTCCTTGCTGAGGACTCAGGCTGGGTCCTGCCAGCCCGAGGAAGCTCACTCCAGGACACTTCAGAGAGGGGGGACAAAGCTAACCTAATTACATCTGTGGAGTGGATTCTAACACCCATAGTGCTCCAGACTCCTGGGACCTGTCACTTGCAGGGCCGTTGATGAGAAGTCCATGGGAGTGTGAACGCCACCTCCCCCAGTTCAGTGCTCTTCCCCGACCCGGAAAGGCACCAGTCTGTTTCCTTTCTCCCTTGGGGTAGGGGGTGCAGCTCAGTGTGTTGGCAGAGCCTGTGGAGTACAGGGGCTGGTGGTAGGTAGAGGACAGCAGTTTTGGGTGGCACTGTGCTTTGGAGTCCTGGAGGCTGATCCCCATCCTGAACTTGTCGGCAAGGCAGAGTCCTCATGCACTGCTAAGTGTAGACTACGGAACTGGCCAGGTGCACCCACGGCCTTTCTGTCTGCCAAAACACTGTCTCATCCAGTGTAACTGGGGCATGGCCACTGCCCCGGGCTTGGACCAGCACCATCAAGCAGGGCTCCAACTGCAGAATGTCCCCAGGCCATGTTGCAATGAGAGGAAGACACCCCATCTGTTCCCTGGATTTCTCCTGCTTGTCTGACAGTCCTTCCAGCCAACTGGGCTTCATGAAACCCAAAATCCATGTTGCCTGGAGCACATTCTCCTCTAATTTTTAAAGCCGGTCTGAGAGTTTGCTCTGGGAAATCTAATCTGTGTGCTTTCTTTGCCAGCCTATTGTTGAAGAGCTGTTGATTATCTGAAAAACCCTGGGACTTTTTTTTATGACTCTCTCCAAGTTTTTCATCTCTCACTGAAAATTCCACTTTGCCAAGAATTAAGGGGCTTCGGCTCCCGAGGATTTGGAAACTGGCAGCCCTGGTCCTCCCCGCCTGGGCAGAGGCGTCGGTTAACCCAGCCTCCTCCTTCATCTTGCTAGGGAGCCATTGCCTCCTTCAAAGTCAAAGTCTATTTTTTTAATTTAAAAAATCAACAATTCTTCAGTTACCACTCTGTGATTCTAAGTTCTAGCTTTGCTGCTAACCAGTTACTAGGAACTCACCTCCCTGGGCCTCAGCTTCATCCTCTTCAAAAGGGCCAAGTCAGGTGGCCTCTGAGACTTACTTCCTCCAGTCCTGAAGTCTTGTGACTCTGTAGGTCCTTAACTTCCCACCGTGTCCTGTGCTGGGCAGCACCCAAATCTCGTGGAGATTACAGTGTTCCTTCAATGGCTCATTAGGATGTGCCCTCTAAGGGGACACCAGGAATGGGGGAGGCAGGTCACAATGGTCTTCTGAGGGTTTTGGTTAACTTTGACTTGGAGGTCCTGGTTCCAGATTCCCCTGTTTCGTGGGACTAGCTCCAGAGGTTCATTATATCAACAAACAGCGACTGAGTGCGCTAGGGGCCAGGCACTGTTTTTTTGACCCAGAAGTGAATAAAACAAAATACCCCGTACTCACAGAGCTTACACGGTAGCAACATGCCCTGGGATGCTCAGGTGGAGTCCGCAGCCCTCACGAGCCTGGGTCCTCTGTGGTCTGCTTCTGTTGCTTATACTGTACCCTGTAAGGGCCACAGCCACTTTCACGCAGATGCTATTTTGGTAATCATGTTTATGCCAAATGATGTGCTTCATTGCCAGACAAGACTGTCTTTTCTTCCCGGCTTGTCTTGGAGGATTCCTGCATTCTTCATTAACCCCTCCAAACAACTCTCTTGTGAGTAGATGGGGACCTGAGGCTCAGAGGCTGATGCATGGTGACATTTCTAAGAAATGGTCAAGCTAGCTATTCCAACTCGGATTTCTGATTCTAAATCTAGGCTTCTTTCAACGAAAACTTCAATGCAAAAATGAAGTCATGTGCCCATGTATAGGGGTTTAGCTTCTGCAAAGCTAAACCTAGAAACTTATTTCATGGGTCCCATTTATCATCCTCAACCCCGACCCTGGCATGAGAGAGTCCTACCAGATTTCTAAAGTGGTCTTTACATTGCAATAGCACCGGTTTTCATGAAGAGGATACTGTCACTTCATTCTCATTCATTCTTGTTCTCAATGTCCAACCTACTGTGTAGTGACATAGCCTAAGACTTGAAGGTCTCTGCAGCTCGCATTGCCTTACTTCAGCAGTTGGTTTGGAGGCCAGAACATTAGCAGGCTTCCCAGACATACTGATGCACAAGACTTCCTTCCCTTCAGCTGGTTTCTAACTTTCCCCCCTCCCAGCTGACCATAGTCTAGTGGTGAGCATTCAGACAGGGTCCTGGCTTTAACACCAACACCTAGGTCTCTGTTTAATGACAGGGTGGTCCCTCCTAAACCATGGCCATTGGGCCACTCGTGTCCCTGGGAATGGGAATAGCAGTTAACCTCACACATGCAGTGATGGGACCTGAAGACCTCCTGTGCTCCACCCCTACCGAGTTGTTAGAAGGTGAGCAAGAATCTCCCACAAGGGTCACAGAAGAGCAGAGTGTGTTGGAGCTGGAGAACATGTGTTCATGTGCCAATGTCTCTAAGGTGCCATAGAGCTGGGTGTATGGATGTGCTGCCTGGTCTCTTCAATCCTGCGTCTTCATCTCTCAAGTGGAGATAATGATCCCAATCTGAACAGCCTCACCGGTTGGCTGGGAGAAAATATATGAACTAGTATGTGTAAAAGTACTAGGTAAATTATAAAGTTCTGTACCAATAGGAGATCATTATTTGTCTTCTGTAAACCAAAGAAGTGATCTTTGGAAAAGGAAAACAGAGGGAAACATAGAAGCGGGCTCTTTTCAAGGACACATGTAACTCTGACACCAAACTTCATTAATATTAGTAGTGCATCTCTGTTCACCTTAATCTTTTCAAGAAAGCCAAATGGTATAAAAAATTTGTAATGTCTCCTCAAAAGCAGACATTTTCTCATGCAGACAAATAGGTCGGCTCTTTGACTATTTCAGGTTCCATCCAGATATTGGTTGCCAGGCCAGGATAGTGAATTTTGGAGATCCTGATTTCTAATGGGCATTTGAGTGTACAGTATTAATACCTGGGGATAGACCCAGGCGAGATGGGAATAACCTCTCACATCCCCGAGTTCCAGGCCCAGGAAATGGGGAGTGGCTGAAGGCAGACAAGGCAGGAGGAGAAGGCTTCCACCTGGGTAATACTTCCCACTTAGAGCCTCCTCCCTGTGATCGTGACATAGACTGGGTAATCAAGGTGGAATAATGAACTGTAAACCCGCTTGCATTCCAAGAGCAGTGTCCTACAATGACACTAGTATCCTCCTCTCCTAAGAACCTGCTTGGTCCTCTGCCTGTACACTGAAGTCCAGGGAACAAGTGGCATGTGCCTGTACAATGCTAACAGCTTCTCCCACTGCTGGACCATAACAGGCCGTCTCTGGAAATCAGGGTAGTGAAGGCTGCTAATAATGTCAGGTAGGGTGGCTCGTAAGGAGACCAGAATGGGCCTCAGCCTTCTGGTTGGTCTTCTTTGTTGGTCTCAAACATCAGAAATGTCTGGGGAGCTACCTAAAATGACCATTTGCAGACTCCATATTTAGAAATTCTAATTGACTCAGTCTGGGATCTGGACCTGGGAACTGGCATTTTTGACAGGTGCTAGTATTGATTCAGGTGTGGTTTGAGCGATCCTAGACCTCTGGGTGGGTCTCCTCTCTCTTCCCAATATGCTTTGGGGCCTGAGCCCAGTGCCCAGCTAACCTCGGACTTTCTGCCTCCTCATTGGCAATGCCCATCTCTTGGGGTTTCTGCAGACCTAAAATCGAACTTGATGCCTTTTGTCTGCATAAACCATCTAGTCTACTGGAAGCCTCAGCAAGTGTGATTGCCTAGCCCTTCCCTTATAGCAGCTCTGGACAAGAAGTAGAGCTGGGTTTATTTCAAATTTCCTAAGATGAATGACAGTGATCGTTCCCATTAACCCTTTGTGCATGTACAACACGGATGTGTTTCCATCAGTTGGCAGGTGTTTATCCAGGGCAGGCACCTTGCTCAACAGGCACTGCTGGGGCAGGGAGAGACACATGGTCCATAAGAAATATTTGCCAGGACAGTAAACCCAGAAGCCCTTTTTTGGGAGGTGAGACATCAGCATATGAATCACACAAACAGAACCTTAAGAAATCAGCTAATGTACAGCAGATGACTAAACTGTACACTAGGAATTCAGAGACAGGGAAAGCAGTGGTCGACTATGCCCGCCGTGGCTTCCAGAATGAACCGTATGGTCTCTTTGACGTACACGTTTGAAACGCAGGTGGAGACAGTCAGGTTTCACTGAATATTGTGTTCACGTGTGTAACTAGAATCATATTTACAGAATCTGAGGGATCTTACACTTATTTAGAGCTCCCCCCACCACCTCCCGTCCTTCCCACATGTTCCCCGATGTTAGAAATCAGAACTGCAAAGGCACAAGGAGCTGGACTATGTCAGGTACAGAAAGAGACTCAGAATTTGAAGCATATAAACACACAGAGTAAGTGAAATGACATTTAAATATTTAATTTTTTACACAATCTATCTGCTATGGATTCCTAGCTAAGTGATGCTGAGCACATTCTAATCATTTAATTGGAGGGTTGGCAGGGAGGAATAGGGGGTTTATTTAACTAAATGGCCATGGGGCTCAGCTTCAAACTAAATGGTGAGCAGAATGCACCGTCGAAAGAGAGTGGGTGGAAGCAGGTGAGACATCTGAGCTCTCAGGTGAGCCCCCCGTGGCTCTGGGCTTCTTTAAGGCTCTCTCTGAAGGCTTGCCCCGTCCTCCCCTGGCCAGATGGTTTCAGTAGTACGTTCTGTTTCCCATCTGAACCACACTGTTGGCATCTCTCCTTAAGCAAACCCTTTTACTCTTCTTTTTACTGCTACCATTTAACATTCACCCAGTGTCAAAAATGTGCCAGGCAGAGGCTATGCAAAAGCTACTCAGATCATCTTGCCTAGTGAACCTGAAATTAATTTTAAAAGGGAAAAGATGTTGGCTGTTGCAGACAAAAGTGGAGGATGACCTAAGGGGGGTTAACTGTGGCTGTTTTGTTACGGCATCTGAAAAATGATTTCTGAAGCACCCAGATGATCGGGCCAGTTGATGTAGGGAAGATGCTTTAAGGCTCCTTAGCTTGTTCGTTTACCTGCTGGGCACTTAAGAGCTTCGTGACAGGCCCCGCACTGGGAGGTTCCAGAATCACCTTCCGCTTCGGACGAGCTCACAGAGGAACCCCGCGTTGCACCGTCTAGTGAAGCACAGAGAGCAGGGTCATTGACTGCAGCAGGGGAGTGGGGGTCGGAAGGCACCATAGGAAAGGTTTGGCTTCAGCTGAGCCTCGGAGGGTGAGCAGGAATTGGCCAGTTAGCCAAGGGAGGCGGGCAGGCATCCCACGCAGTGGGGATGGTGTGTGCCAAAATGTGAAAATACAGAAGTGCGAAAGGGCAAGGCACAGTTAGAAACCAGCAGGCATAGGACAGGCCAAGGAGAAGTAAAAAGTGGATGTCATATTGTGGGAACAGTGTCCACACCTAGGGTGTCGGGCGATCTTTTAGGCCATAGGAAGTCATCGGCAGGTTTTAAGATGTGTATTTTAGGAGGATGACTCAGGTGGGCCGCAGAGTGATTAGAAGATAAGGGAAGAGATTCTGGAAACAAGATGACGAGGATGAGCTGTTCTGGGTTAATGGTGTGATTTTTTGTGTGACCGCCTTTGTGGGGTTGTCATAGCCATGGCTGTTTGATCGGCTGAGAGTCATTTGGCCCAGTTGTTTGGGTTGTGATGTTAGCGGTTGGCTGAAGCATGTGTTTGCTTTCCACGGATGCCAGTTGATTTGACCTTGTTCCTTGGCCAGAGCCAGCCTCCTAGACCCTTAGTGCCAAGGGTAGGTGCGTGGGAGGAAGTGCTTGGACCTCTTGCAGCCACAAAACTAAGGCAGAGTGCAGACACAAGCACGGTGTCACCCATGGGATTATAGACGCTTTGTCTCCTTAGTGCAGGCCACGAAAACAAACAGGGAGCGAACAGCTGGCCTCCGTGTCCTTGCTCGCTCATTATGTGTCAACATCGTTCAGTTTTGAATCTGAACTCAGGAAGAGGCTTTTGATGCATTGGGAAGTGGGTAGAAGGCAATTTCAGAAGATCAGGAAGACCCTCTGCTTCAGAAGAACCCAGTGACAAACTCACACGGCTGCAGGGCCTGCATAATCGGAAGAGCAGGTCCCCAAATGTCAGGACTGCTGACCCAGACAGGCTGTGAAGGTGACATCCACTGCGTGAGTCCCAGTGTTGGTCCATCCCATCTAACCCAAGTGGAGAACTCAGTGTTGCATAAACGTGCTTCGGTGCCATTTTGGTCACCGCTGCCCACATTTGAGCGCCAGCCTGTAAATGGGCTCCGTGCCATTTACAGTAGAGGGATTTGGTCTCATTTACATTCGTATCTCAGGTGAAGTTCCCACCTCGTTCCTGGTTCACATTTTTCATTCCACTGCATCTCATCCTTTTTCAAAAATTTCCATGTGATGGCACCGCTCCCATATAGTGAGTGCCCACTGTGTGTCAGGTGTTTACACACAGTGACTCATTTCGTTCTTATTCAGGACCCCGAGAGGTTGAAATCATAACCCTCCCTGTAGAGATCAGTCCAGGGAAGCTCAGAGAAGCTTAAGCACCTCTTTGTGCCTCCCTGCTCCTGTTCCGTCCCCTCTGGGCGCCCGCTTCCTGTGTGCCTTCACACGCGCTTCTCCATGCTTTGTCGCCTCTGCCTCCCCTGTCCTAAAAGGAACTTTTCTCTTGACCCAGCTGTTCCTTCCAGCTTCAGTCTGGTTCTCCCCTGCTCTTCCTGTACCTGGCTTTATGGCCCAGGATACTGACTCTTAGGATCTTGAATCAGCCGCACCGGCGACCTCTGCTCATCCCCACCGTGACCCTCCAGGAAACATGCTTCCACCTTGGCTTCCGGGAGAGCTTCCCTGACCACTGCTCCATCCCCTTCTGGGTGTGCTCCTCCTCCTCTCATCCCCTAAGGGTGAGCACCTCCCAGGGCCAGTTCCCTGGACCCTCGCTCCTCTCTCTCTGAGAACTCATCTCTTATCCTGTTCAGAGAAGCCCCAGGTCCAGGCATGTTCTGTCTGCCAGACTGTGGGTTTTATGACAGTCCTGCCACATGCTCAGTCTCTCGGGCCGCCTCGCAGCCTTTCCCTTCACAGCGGAGCAGACGGTAAGTTCTGCCGGATCTTCATCCCTGGAGGCATCCTCCCTCCCCCCGCGCTCCTTCCTCCCATACCATCACTGCCAGTGGCTCCTCATCTTCCTCCTCCTAGGCCATTGTGTCTTCAGGCCGTCTTGCCCTCAGAGGCTGATGCAGCCCCCAGAACTGCTCTTCAGCGGTGGTTCCTCTGCAGACTGTTGGGTCAAATCCCGCCTGCCTGATGTGCTGGCTTCTTCCCAAGCTGACACCGATCTGTCCGTTGATTCCTCTTTCCCTAACTGCAGGCGTGCTCTGTGGCTTCGGACCTGCAGGTCCCCTTAAGCTGCCCCTCCATGCCCTCCCCACACCCTCCCTGTGGTTCCATCGGCTTCTCCCTGTCCTGTACACCTCTCTGCCTTCTTTCCATCTCTCATCTCCAACCATCCCCCAAGCCTTGGCTCAAGTCCAAAATACGTTGTCTCTTAGAGTAACATACTCGTTGTAATACATCTTTTAAAGCAGCAGTCCCCAAACTTTTTGGCACCAGGGAGTGGTTTCATGGAAGGCAGTTTTTCCACGTATGGGGGTGGGGATGGCGGATGGTTTCGGGATGATTCAAGCGCGTTACATTTATTGTACAGTCAGACCGTTCTGCTAATGATAATCTGTATTTGCAGCCACTCCGCAGCACTAGCATCACTGCCTCAGCTCCACCCCAGATAATCAGGCATTAGATTCTCAAAATGAGAGTGCAACCTAGATCCCTGAAATGCGCAGTTTACAGTAGGGTTCGTGTTCCTATGAGAATGTAATGCCCTGCTGATCTGACAGGAGGCGGAGCTTGTGCTGTGATAAGAGCCTTGGGGAGCAGCTGTAAATGCAGATGAAGCTTTGCTAGCTTGCCTGCCTCTCACCTCCTGCTGTGCAGCCCAGTTACTAACAGAGCACGGACTAGTACTAGTCCACGGCCCCGGGGGTTGGGGACTGCAGTTTTAAAGAACAGAAAAGTATACACAAGAGACAAAAATCACTTATAATTCTACCACCCAGAAATTACTATAATATGTGTGTGTATCCTTCAAAGATTAAATGTGCGTGCATAGATAGGGTATATGTTATATTATTTTTACATAATTGATATTATACTATTTATATATATTATCTTCCCTAACCACTATATTATGAAAAATTTCCCATCCCACTAATTTGTCTTTAAACAGCATTTTAAATAGCTGTAATTTAGCCCATCAGATGGATGTGAAATTGACTTTAGCTTGTCTTCTGTGGATCATTTTGTGGCTTCCAGCTTTTAAGCATTATAAATAACAAATGTCTTTGTTCCTTTACTCTAGTCATTTGGGTTGTTTTGAGGGGGGAGGCTGGGAAGTTCTTTTTTTGAGAGACGGAGTCTCACTTTTGTCACCCGGGCTGGAGTGCAGTGGCGCGATCACAGCTCACTGCAGCCTCAAATTCCTGGGTTCAAGCAATCCTCTTGCCTCAGCCTCCCGAGTAGCTAGGACTACAGGCACACAATCAACTATTTTGTGTTTTGTTTTTGTTTTCTAGAGACCGTGTCTCTCTATGTTACCCAGGCTGGCCTCGAACTCCCAGCATGAAGTGATCCTCCTGCCTTGGCCTCCCACAGTGCTGGGATTACAGGCATGAGCCACCTCCTCCAGGCCCAGCCATCATTTGTTTTTGATATCATATGATTTAGCATGTTTGATAGTGCAGAGGCAAGGTGCACTTACTGAGCTGCTGCTAGGTGCCAGCCTCTGTCCTTAGTTCTCTTCTTTCTCACTTAAGCCTCAGAGCCTCCTTGCAATGCAGACGTTATCAATATCTCAGGTCATTTGACTTCAGTCACCCGGTCAGTAGGAGATGAAGCCCAGGTTTGGATTCAGCCTTTGATCCCAAGTCCAGCCCACATTGCTCCATCTTCTGTTAGCAGCGCAGTGGCGAGCATCTGTGGCAAGCACCAAGGAAACAGACAGTTTCATTTATTTTACTATCATTTCCCAACTGGATTACAAGAGCCTCTTAGGGGTCTGATGTACAGTTTAGGGCTAGTCTTAGACCAGATTAGAGCTGGAAGGGACTTCCTCATTTTATAAATGAAGAAGCTGGGGGGTTCAAGAGGCACCGACAGTATCAGGGTGTAAGCTGTGTTAGCTCATGGTAGAGAAAGGTGGTCTTTAAAAATTACTGTCTTCATTACACAGACTTATCTTTTCTGTGTGGCTGCGTGGGCATCTGCGGCTGTGGTGGAAGGCAGTACGGCTGTCTTGCCCGGGGCAGCAGTGTCGGCAGCTGCCTTCCCACGTCAGCACGGGAGCATCGGCGACAGGGCCTTATGTCCGGTGGAACAGAGCTGTGAGCAGGGGATGCCCCAGCCTGGGATTTCATTCTCCAGAGTTTCAAACCTCAGTTCTTCATTGTCCATCATCTTGGTCCTTTCCTTCAGGCAGGTGGTTCTCGGACTGTGGAATCGCGGGAGGGCTGGTTCCAGCACTTGCCAGGCCCGGTCCCAGATTTTGGATTCAGCAGGGCTGGTGAGCGGCCTGGGAATTTGCATTTCTAACAAGCCCCGGGGTATTCTGATGCTGCTGGTTGGGCGTCAGCATAACCTGATTGAAATCCATTGTCTTAGGCCATTAGAAAGATATTAGATGGCAGGTCATGCAGTTAACTTTTGTGTCTTTGTCCCTTCTATTTAAAATGGCAAAACCCGTGTAAGTCAAATCGTTCATCCTTCACATCATTTGAGGTCCAGAATGCTTTCGGCATTTTGTGGTTAGCCTAGGTGTGGCCCTGAGCCTCTTCCCTTCCCGCTCCGGTTGGGTCCCCAGGACAGTGACGTGCTTGCCGAACTGCGGGCCGCTGTGGCCTCACTGCCCCTAAGTGGAGCACAGTCCTTTGCCGGGATGTGGACTGCCCCCTACTAGCCTTTGGCAGTCACTTCTCCATGGGAACCGCCTCTCTGCTCTGTGCCTCGGTGGTATCTGGGGTCTGTTTAAACTACCACAGACCTCCGCAGAACCTCGGTTTCCAACCCCAACACCCGCATTTTACTGTCGCCTGGGTCTCTGCTGCGCTCCCCCTCCATCAGGCGGGGACCTAGCAGCCGACTCTGAGGGAGCTGAGTTTGCAGCACCGCATCTGGTGCTGAAATTGGGCGGCTGCTCCTCTCTCTCCTCTCTGGGAATGATGTTCCAGAAGCCCCCTAGTCCTGCCGACATGGAACGTGGCCATGTTGTCAGTCAGAAGGAGTCTCTGGCCAAGGTGACGGGAATAATTCAGACTTCACAGTAGAGTTTCTCAACCTCGGCAATATTGACATTTTAGAGCAGATAATTCTTTGTTGTTGGGAGCAGCCTGTGCATTGGAGGCTGTTTAGCAGCATATCTGGCCTCTGCTTACTGGGTGCCAATAGCACCTGCCCCCATGTAACAACCAAATATGTTTCTAAATATGGCAAATGTCCCCTGGACAAATGGAACTCCTCTCCCTGCATGAAGATCACCCCTTTAGCGCACTGTGTCTACTCAGCAGGTTATTACTGTGAAGCAAATTATTTGCCTACAGTGACTCATTTCATGCTCACAATAACACCACAAAAGGATTGGCATTAGTCCCATTTTACAGATGAGGAAACTGAGGCCTGGAGAGGTAGCGTGTGAATAGGTAACATAGTAAGTGCCAGGGCCAAGATTTGATTCCAGGTTGGTCTGATGTCAAAGCCCGTTGTCTTTGGGATACGTGGTGGCAACGAAAAGAAACCCAGGGGCAAGGTTTCTTTTAAGGATACAGCATGATAGTTTACAGGTGGCACAGAGCAGAAGAAGAGATTTGACCAGGCCACACAGAAATAGAATCAGAAGGTTCAGAGTCAAGTTTTCCCTCTTATCTTTGAGCGCCCCATGCCCACGCTTGCCCCTGCATCTTACCACACAGTGGCTTCTCCTGCTGGTCTCTGCCCCCATCCTCCGCCAGCTTCAGTGCTGACCCTGGCCCTTAACCTTACTAAAGTCGCTCCATTCCCAGGAGGAACCGTGCGATTGGCTCAGCTTGAGTGAGTCGCTTGTTCCCCGGCCAATCAGCAGTGTGTGTTCAGAGTCGGGTAGGTGAAGAGAGGAAGCGATTGGCTTCCCCAATACTCCTGAGCTCTAGCCACTGCCCCTGAGCTACCCTTGCTCTGCTGTCACCATAGCAACAGAGGCCAATTTTGCCCAACACCTTGGGGCAACCATTTTACCGACCAGTGCCTGGACCACAGCATCCTATGACGTGAAACTGCTGGATATGTGAGCAGACACATCTGTTTCTTCCATTTAGCAAACAAGTGGAGCCCGATCAGCCCCCCTCGAAATTGGTCTTCACCAACACTTAATGAAGAGTTAGCTAGTTAATAGCCCATGACAAATCCAAACGCTGTTAGGGGTCTGACAACCCAGACGTTAACAGCAGCAGTGGCCAATTTCCAAGAGATTACTGACATCCAGGGCCATTGGGGAAGACATCCGGGAGGAAATATTCACAGACTTGTTTCAGGCACAGCAAGGGAGGGAGGAGGGGAAAGAAGATGTGGCAGCTTGGTAATGTATAGTGACTGGCTCGTGGAGCCTTTTAATCACAGAAGAGTTCAGAACAGAAGGAGCATCCTATGTTGGTGGAATTTCCTTCAGTTTTAAGTGAATCCAACAGGCCCCTGGATACCCAGAACCCCTGGTGCTGTCCAGAGTGTTTCCAGGAGTTATTGCCCCTTGACTGGGTGACCAAAAGTCAGTGGGACTGATCTCTGGTCTAACCAACACGCTTAGGTGACTGTCCCATGCAAATGAGCATGGCGTTTTGCATCTGGGCTTCTGGGCTTTTCCCAGCGATGTTGCCTTTGTGCTCAATATTGAAGTCATTGACACCTGCAGCCCCCTCAGAGCCTTTTGTAGGCATTCAGTGGGTGTAGGTAGTTCACCCCTGTGCACTCTGCCTGGCCCATGCTCTTGAGGAGTCATGGACCCCATCGGAATGGCTTATTTGAGAGCGTGCAGTTGACAATGCAGTGTAGTGTGAGCTCTGCAAACACACCTGGGACAAACACCCCTGGGGAGCCCATTGTAGGGCTTATCTGTACAGACGAGGTGTTGTCACACAGTGCCACACACACACGGAGGCGTGGTGCCTGCACCCAGAGAGTCGGGAAACAGCTTCTGCTCTGCAGGAACTCACACTGGTGTGGTGGGGAAGTGGTTAAAAGCCCTTGCTCTCATTCCCTGCATCTTACCCATCAATAAATGCTCTCAGCTCTATCTCCAAGTCATATCCTAACCCATCACATGTCTTCGTCTCCTGCCCGCTGAGCTGGTCTTGGGCACCATCACCTCCACTATCTCCTGCATCCACACTGTGATCTGTTGCTCAGCAACCAGAATCATCTTTAAGGTCATAGTCCTGCTTCAGATGTTTCAAGGATTCTTCATTCCACTTAGGATAGAACCCCCCAGGCTGTTCATCAAAACCATGGGAGACAGCCTGCCTTCCTCTTTGGCCTGTGCCCTTCTGCTCTGTTCCTGCTCATGGTGACGCAGCCTCCCAGCCCCACTTGCTGCTCCTGAAATCCATCAAGCTCACCGCCATCTAAGACCTTCACACTCGTGCTCTCCTCTGTACAGGGTGCTCGGCCCCAGATGCTGGCTGCTTGTCTGTTGGGCCCCAGCTCAAATCCGCCTACGCAGAGCAGACCTCTCTGGCTACCCTTCCAAGGTTGCCTCCTGCCCCATGTCACTCATTCACATACCCCTGTTGTGATTTCTTCGTAGGATTTATTACTACCTGCAGTTACCTTGTGAGTTTCTTTTGCTATGACAGAGGTGCAAATAATTGGGAGAACTAGGAATACATTTTGCTCAGGGGCCTCAGTGCGGTGAAGACTTCACGGGGGCAGCGATGTTTCGGCTGGAACTAGACATACAGGTGTGATTTGCCAGGACGAGATGTGGATAGAAGGGATTTCAGGAGAGGGAACAGCGCATGTGAAGGCCCAGAGGCTAGGTGGGTGTGTCACTCTCAGGAAACAGCTTTTGGGCAGCGTGTCCCTAACCTGGGCTGCACAAGGCAGAGTAGGAGTTGCTGGGGGCATTCAGACTTCATCCTCTGAACGTTAGGAGTCAGCAGTGCACATAGGGATTCGCTCAATGGAACCAAATAGTCAGGTTTGAAAGTGGAATTAAGTTTTTTTTGAATAAGCAGAAGAAGCTGGGAGCCAAGCCTGGTGCAGAAGGGAGAGTGTGCTAAGACCAGGAGCTTCAGCTTGGAGTAGGAATCAAAGGGGGGCATTGGAGTAATGAGATCTTGTCTTCTGACCTCGTCTTGAACTGAACAGACAAGTGGCATCCCATGTGTGCTGGGTTAGTGCTTGTCTCAGAGAGATCAGAAAGGGCAGGAGGAATAGCCGTGAAACCAGCAGATCAGCTGCTCTGGGGAGACACGTACATTTCCCACTGATGGTTTCCTTCCTCCCCTCTTCGTTGAAGCTGGACAGAGACAAAAGTGCTCCATGATGAGGGTCAGATGTTCTTTGGAATTTCACAGCGATGAATCCTTTTGTTTTTTCTTTTTAACATCCGGATGTCAGTACTATTTTGGGCAGATGTTCTGGGGTGCAGTTGGTGATGACCTCACAAGGGTGTGACTTTAAAGCAAACTCTGGTTTCCCAGCTCCTGTGCTCCAAGGTCCTCGCGTTCGGAGCAAAGCAGTGCACGCACACTGCCCCTGCCCCGGGTCGCTGCTACATCCTCAACCCCTCCTCTGCCCGAGCTGCCGAGTGTGCGTAGAACCTGTGTGGTTGGTCTGGGGCCTTTGAGAGAATTTTCCTTGGACAGAGCACCTGCACCTAGCTGGGTGCCTGTGTTCCTGTCCTCCACCTTGGGATAGATAGAGAACTCTCTCTGTCCGCTCTGAGCCTCTGTGCCCTCATCTCGGGACTAACAGTATAGTGATTCCTACCTGGAAGAGAGACTGCGTGTGCTGTAGCCTTTTGAATTCCGTAAGGCATCATACAAATGTCCATTATCATGGCATCAGACTTCCAGAGCGTAAATCCTACACCCAGAACCGTGTGCGAATTGGATGGAACTCCGGCGTTCATCCAGTTCCAATGCCAAGCCAATGAAAGAGTTATTTCTCAGGCACTTCCGGCAGGTAGTCACCAGCCTCAGCATGGATACCCCCAGCCACACACACAGGGTTCAGTGCGGAAATGCATTGCTATGTGGGCCTGGTGTTGTGCAATTTCCGAGTTCCGGGTTTGCCCTCTAGAGCTGTGCTGTCCCACACAGCAGCCGCTGCACCCGTAGCTGTCGAGCCCTTGACATGTGCCCAGTCCTACAAGTGTAAAATACACACTGGATATTGAAGACTTAATATGAAAAAAATAGAATGTCTCATTAATAAATTTATACATGTACATAAATGTATTTTATATTTATATTAATAAATTTTATATTTATTTTTTCTTGATGAAAAGATAATGTTTTGAATACATCAAGTGAAACAAAATATATCATTAAAACAAATTTTACCTGTTTGTTTTGATCTTATGTAGCTACTAAATTTAGATTAATATCGACTCAACATTATACTTCTGTTAGACAGCACCGCTCTAGAACTATCCAGAATAAACTGGATTCAGCTCTCTTATCCAACAGCAGCCCTTCAGATGTTTTAAGATGTACTTCTGCCCCCTACTTGTGTCTTGTCATCTATTCCTGAGTGATCATTAAGTACCTACTGTGTGCCAGGAGGTGGGATGTGATGATGAGCAAGACCGGCAGGGTCCTCCCGCTCCTGGGGTTACAGTCTGATGGATGGGAAGACAGATGTCAATCAAAGTGTCACCGGCAGGGCTGCGGTTCCAAAGGGGGCTGCTTAGAGCCCATTTTCCTTTTTACAATATGCTTTTTACTTGACAACAGATTTAGGTTTGTAGAAAAGTTGTGAAGATGGTGCAGAGAGTTGCTGCAGACCCCACACCCAGTTTCTTCTTCTATTAATATTTTATATTAATCTGGTGCATTTGTCACAATTGATGAATCAATATTGATACATTATTGCTACCTAAATAAAGTCCACACTCTATTCAGATGCCCTTAGTTTTTAGCTAATAATAATAAAACAATCATCATTTTTTCTGTCCCAGGAGCCCATCGAGGACATCACAGCACACTTAGTCATCATGTCTGCTTAGGCCTCCTTGGCTGTGACAGTTGCTCAGACGTTCCTGGGTTTTGATGGCCCTGACAGTTGTGAGGAGCACTGGTCAGGTATTTTGTGGAAGTTCCCTCCGTTGCAGTTTTCTGATATATTTCTCATGTTTAGAGGGGGTTATGGATTTGGGGGAGGAAGGACACAGAGGAAGGACAGAGTGCCATCTTCATCGCATCGTATCTCGGGCCCATACAGTCGACGTGACTTTTCGCTGTGGACGCTGCCCTTGGTCACCTGGCTGAGGTGCTGCTTGCCGGGTTTCCTCCCTGCGCAGTCACTCTCTCCTCCGCCTTTCCGTGCTGCGCTCTTTGGGAGGAAGGCACCCTGTGTGTCCCCCTCCTCGAGGGTGGAGCATTTACGTAAATTATTTGAAGCTCTTCTGCATGGGAGGCTTGTCTGTACCCGCCCATCTGTTCATTAGTTCAGTTATTGATTGCTGTCAGTATGGACTCGTGGGTATTTATTTTATGTTCTGGCTTACAATCCAGTACTACTTTATTTGTTGCTCAAAGTATTCCAGCCTTGGCCGCTGGGGGCTCTTTCAGTTTGCGCCTGCATCCCTTTGTCGTACCTCATCAGTTTTCTTTTTTGAGCAGTTTCTTACCTTCTGGCACTCTGAGATGCTCCAGACTCATCTCGTATTAAAATGGGGATATTTTTGTGCCTATCTTGCGGAGCTGTTCTGAAGATTAAACGAGTTACTGCAAGTAATGCTGTTTTCCCTGTATACGTCTATAAATAATCTTCGCTTGTGTGTGTGTGCGAACAGCTGTGGCGCCACACACAGCTTTTAGTCAGGCAAAAAAGATCCCAGGTCTTCTTTAAATGAGCGTCCTCTTACGTCAAAGCTCCCTGTTCTGTAGCTGCGTGGTTTCTTTTGTCCTCTAAGTGCAGAACTTTCTTTCCTTGTTCATTTTCACATGATGTATTCCGCTTCATTGCCACTGCCTGTTGATGACCTCTGCAGCCTTGACTCTGCACACCACCTCGTGCTGTCCCCTTGTTTGGCAAAGAGGTCTTCTGCCATGGCAGACAAGGCAAGGACTGGGCCACAGGTGGCCTCACCTGCTTGCTGTACCTGCCACTGGATGAGTGTCTGCGTGCAGCCCTTCCTTGGTCAGCATCCGGCCACCTTGAAACAAGGTAATCAGGAAAGACGCTGTCAGACGAGACTCACTGTCCGTCAGCTGTCCCCCGGTTTATTCAGTCTAGTGACCTTATGAAAATAGGGAGAGAGCTTGGTCGGATTCAGTTTGTTGTCAGGACGCCCATTTGCATGCATGTTCATTGACATTTCTTTTTCTTTAGGACCCACAAACCGTTGGTTAACTTCACTCTGTAATTTTGCTGATGTCATTTCCAGAATCTGTCAATCCTTAAAAACTGGACAGTTGCCTAGTGCCAGTCTTGTGATATTTCTTTGCTTTTCCATATTTTTCCCATGCGGTCTCTGTGTGCCTCTGGAATTTTGTCTGCATGCAATACCCAGGCACGCAAGGGGACTTGAAGTCATTTGAAGATGTCTTGTTTTCCCCCTTTATTTCTGGGTTCTGGTTCCTTCATAATCACATTTGTTCAGCCTTTTGGGGTTGAAGAGTATTTTCCTTGAAGGAAAAAGAGAACACACAAAATTATAGATAAGTGAATATAATTTCTTGCTGAACCATCTGCTCTAAATTGAAGACCCATCCTTTGCTGCTGCTTCTTCCTGCTCCAAAAATATCTTTCTGAGATCTTGATCTTCCGTAACCTTAGCCCCTTCTGGTTACAGGGCTTAGCAGAGCCAGCCCTTTCCCTAGAGGTCCCCACCACTCTTCCGTATCCATCCTTAAAAACAAGCCACTTCTTCCATCATTTGTCACTAGAAATTCTAAGTTGACCTAAGACTTCCCTTTTAAGCTAGAGACCCATCTTACTTTTTTCCTCCTGTGCGTGACATTAAGTGAGAGTGTTTATTTCTCTGGACTTCCTGCTCTCCAAAGCCATGTTCTCTATAATTTCCCTTTCAAGCTGTTTGCAATCGGCCTCCTAATACCCAGAGAGGGTCTGTGTGGACCTTCAGCACTCTCGCCTGTTGGTGAGAGAAGGCACCCGTCTTGTCATTGTCCTCTGCTGCAGCAGCCTGGCTTGGGCATGCAGGAGCACCCGGACTTCACAGTCCTCACGGTAAACTCCAGCATCCAGGGTGACCTGGAGAAAATAAGCTCAACCCTTCCCATTTTTGTACCTGGAAGTATTTGGCTTTCAGTTTTCTTTACTGTGTCACCCGGTTGATTCTTTCATAATGGATGGACAAAACCTCATGCCACCTTTCTCCCTCCAGCCAGAAAATACCTTCCCAAACCTCTCAAAGTCTCCCTGCCCGTGCCCTTCCAGAAGGCAGCCCATGCCTGGCAGTTGCCCTTTCCCAGCTGCTCTGCCCCGGGAAACCTGGCAGACACGTGAGCCTGTACTCAGCTCCCTGTCGCCGCAAGCCAAGGGTGCCAGGGCCTGAGTGCCACCTGGACTGCAGAGGAGAAGGCCAGTACAGGGCCAGGCTGCAGAGGGCAGGGTGGACCCCACGCCCCCTCCCCCCTGCAGCCAGCAGCACGTCATCTCACCCAGCACAGGGATGCCGGGAAAAGCCAGCTCCGGAGAGAGGTTGTTGTATTTGTTTTCTTACTACTTTTAAGCTGCTTGCTTTTTCCTGAGGATGATGGTTAGAACTAAGAACATGGGCAGGCGGCACAAGCCTCCCATGCAGTCCTTGGAGAAGACAAAATGCAGTGGGTTTTCAGTGAGAACACTGAGCAGGTCCCAAGGACTGACGTGCCTGCCTTCCCGGAAGCGCAGAGCAGACCATGAGATCAGTCCACCAGTGACGCCGAGTCCGGAGAGACGGCTTTCCCTCAGGCACTGCCCGGGGAGGAGAGCCCAGGACCCCGCAGCCCCGTCTCCTGAGCCTGGCTGGCTCTAGCGAGGAAGGTGGGGAGCAGTATGCAGACACCGCTGGGGGTGTCTGCTGCTCTCGGGGCATGTTCTCGCAGACCCTCCTGGGCCGTCCCCAGAAAGAGTCCCTGTTCGTCAGAGGCCGCGTGGGTTGTCAGAACCATCCTGTCCTTCAGTGGACAAATGAGGACACTCAGTTGCAGAAGGGAGGGGGCTTTGCCCTCGGTGACAGAGGACACTAACAGAACTTGAATTCAGACCCAGCTCTGATAATGATCACAAATAATGCCTAACATTAAACAAAGCCTAGCTCCATGTGGGCGGCGTTTAAGACTCATGGCATTTGTTGTCTCCTTTTATTATAACTCTGATGCACAGTATTATCCCCAGGTATGTAGATGAGGAAGCCAGGAAGCAGAGAGGGGATGTGACTTGCCCGTAGTCACACGGCTGGAAAGAAGTCACACTGAATTTGGACTTAGCCCCGTTATCACCATTGATGAATGTAGCCATTGTTTGAGTGCGGGGCTGGGGCCCTACAGGCAGTGTGAACATGCGTGTACACACACACACACACACACACACACACACACACACACACACCCATCCGATCCGTGCAGCACCCCGGGGGGTGGTGTTCAGACTGGGAAACCGAGGTCAAGTCCGGAGAGTCCAAGTCCAGTGCCCTTCCTACTGTCCAGGGGCAGGAGGTCTGCGAGCTCTGACGCTGTACATAGAGCTGAAGAATAAGTGGGGTTCATTTATTAAGTTTTTCCCTTTTGTTCTTTGAGTTAAAATCAACCAAAAGGCTGAGCTCAACCCCTCACCCTGTTATAGGGTGGACGCGCGCAAACAGATCATAAAAATTTAATGTTAAATTAAGAGTCTTTATTTTAGCCGGCCGGCGACCACTTCTGTCCGTCAAGTAGTAACAGAGAGTGGCCCCGACCTAAAATTGTATAGGAATTTTATACCTTTTTAGAGGAGGGCTACGTGCCTGCATATATGTGTGAGAAGAACAAAGAGAACAAAGACAAGATAATCATTAACAGTTTAAGGTTATATTGCCCGGAGGTCTGGTGATTTCGTAGACCCCCTGGCGCCTCAAAACAGATTGTGATCATTGACGTAAAGGTCATTTATTTTACTGATCAAACATACCTATGCTGAACCCATGACAGGGTAATTACCCCCTCCACCCCCCTAGTTCTTAGAGCAGCAAGCTCAGTACAGAAGCAGATAGCATTCATTAGAGTTTCTTAACAAGTTAACCCTACAGGGGTGTCTTTTTTCTAAAAAAAGCATTTTCTTAGCCCATCACACAGATAAAGACCACCTGTGGCCCGGGCTTGCCGAGTCACTGGTTGGATAGCAAAGCTGTGCGCGTGTGTTTGCATCTGCTGGGAGGACCGAAGTCACCAGCAGTGGATAGAGTCCTGTGCACTGTGTCTGGCTCAGGGCA